>SDVV010040449.1:0-10534 GCA_016164225.1 Gammarus roeselii | reverse complement strand
TATATATGTGTGTGTGTGTGTGTAGAATAAATATGGACTGTTTGGCACGACCTCCATTCACCGTGTAAAATGTTCACTTAGTGCTG
The DNA here is from genome assembly GCA_016164225.1 of Gammarus roeselii. Classification (NCBI taxonomy): domain Eukaryota; kingdom Metazoa; phylum Arthropoda; class Malacostraca; order Amphipoda; family Gammaridae; genus Gammarus; species Gammarus roeselii. The sequence continues at coordinate 10,448 of SDVV010040449.1, read as the reverse complement.
AAAAACTGACAATCGAGACAATCTGAAATTAATGTTTTTTTGAATTTTATTTCTTATACATGTTATGCAGACTGCGCTGCGTCTGATTTCAATTATTAATGCTAATAATTTTGTCTGATGTATAATGGGCATGATTATGTTCAATATTTTCATATATATTGTTAATAATATTGATAATTGAAATTTTATTTTCCCAATCATGGTGGAACATTGTCAGTTTGGTTATCACAGGAAAAGACATGTGGAACCTACTGACATATTCCCAGAGAAACTTCAGCCAAAAACGCCTGCGGTACGAGTGATAATTAATGGAGTTGATCGTTGGAAAGAAGTAAATTGTTTATTTGAAAGATTGTCAAGAGTAAATTCTCTATCATCAATGACGAGTGGGCTGCATGAGGCCTGGCATGGTGATCACACTCTTTACTATTTGTAGAACTGCTTACCTGCTGTTAATGTTGTGTTCATAATCCGGAGACAACATGCGAGGTGCTGCATCGTGGATATACTCCATCCACAGTATAGTGAATATTAAGGACAATCGCAGTGGCCAGTTATGTGCTTACGTCATGAATGCAGAAGATTGCTGCAGATGTACGAATTGAACTCTTGGATTATGGAGGGTTCACATGCGGCCAAATTAGATAACAGTTTTCCCTTGAGTAGCCAACACTTGAATGCAGGTGAAAAATGGAGCAAGTTTCACTTCCGCTTCTAAGTGACCTCAAGTGATTATTAATGTCGATATTTTTTCACATATTTTTTGAACAGATAGTAATGAGTTTTACAGATTTAACTACATTTGAACCCACACACATTACGTCACTTGTTACTCTTAAAACGACACCCAAGCAGTGCTTCTACTTCTTTTGTACCTCCTACCTGCCAATACACTCTCTCACTCTATCAATCTACCTTAGTAGAGCGAGCGAGCGACCGGGATCAACGACCGGCGCCGAATACAGCGTTGAGGGGACCTGTAACAACAGCACCGCATAACAGCTGGTCATCAACTGATTCACGTGTTTGAACTCGAAACTCTATTGATATGTGATCTCACACTAAAATGAGAAACAGACTGAGTAGATACACTGATGCAGTTCTAGTGCATTGTGCCACAACATTTTCTTTGAATGAACCACCCAAATCCGGGGTCTGGAAGAATAGTTTGTGAGTGGCGAGTGAAAGTATCTAGGCGGCTACACAATTACTTTTCCCTCCACATGCGCTCACCAGAGCTTGTGAACGGTCCATGCTAGTTGAGAAGAGGAGTTGTCCACGTCGGTCAGAATAATCAGACACATTCTGACCGACGTGGACAACTCCTCACGTTCTATCCGTGTGTACTGATAGAACGTGATCGAACCTCCCGCACTCGCTAATTTTATGATCACCAAACTCTCGCTGCCCCCCTTGAATTGACAGTATTCTCAGCCACCTCCTTGATAAGTTATCTCAATAAATTAAGGTTCAGACTCCACAGCACAACCGTCACGTGATGCTTTGAGGTAGGCATTACATTTTGACTCAGAAAATGCTGAGACAAGCTGGGTTGTTTGGCTAAAGGTTTTAATCAGTTGATTCTGAGACTAAGTCGATAAATCAATCCAAACCTTGCATGTACATTGAGATTTTTTTAAACATTCGTTACTATATTGCTATTGACTATTGGTGTTAACTGGAAAGAATAAACAATGCAAGTGAAGAACAATGGCAGTCATCGTGAATGGAAGGGAGTCCCTTATAATATTCCTATTTTTCTTTTAAGGAATAAATTCATTTTCGTTGATTACACGGCATATAATTCTATGGATGACTATAATAAGTCAGACGTATATATTTGATCAGTGCAATAATGTTGATATTATAGGCCTAACTTTTTAAGTAGAATCAGGGATACAACAAAAGGTTGAGAAGTGAGTAGAAATGTGGTGAGCAAACGACAAAGACTCGGTTGAGTAAATTTCACGAACACGGACATCATGCAATCAGGCGACAAGTGTGGGTCAACTATTGATCCATCGCGGAATTTTAAAACTTCCTCTTCTCATAGGTCATACGAGCTTAATCTCATTATAAAGTAATTAGCTTCTCATCATAGGGTCAGGGCAAAGGCTTCTCTCGGCTTAGGTCAGAAGACATATGCAGAGTTTTGTTTTAAAACAGTCCATTTAATGATAAGTTTTAAATCCACTGGCCGTCTTGGGGAAATTCAACTACGTGCCTGGGTCAGGGTAGAAGCACGTCAGTCGCCAGGTAGATCTTGTGTAGCCAAATTGTTACATCTGTATGGATAATAACTTTTATCAGATAGATTGGTATGAACTACTCATAAAAAAACGAGGTGAAAGGGAAGTGGTGCTTCTATAAATGCCGAATGGAGTACGCTACTAAGATATTAAGCACGGGAGAAACTGGAGATGAAATCGGAAATGTTTGGAATACCATCGAAGTTAGAGAAATGCAATCATTCAATGTTGGTGCCATTTACAAAACTACTTAAAGCCAGCCACCAGCCCGTCCAGCTGCATAGAATCTAACATCCACACAACAGCTTGTGTGTAGAAGAACATGTACGTTTTAAGAAAATCAATGACGATAGATTTAAACCAAATAAATTAGGCCCAAAACAAAAACAAAAAAACAGAAGCAGTTCGGTGAGACGCCAAACAGAATTAGAAAAAAAACTCAACTCTTGATCTGTTAATGGCGAGAAATCGGTCGTCTGTCCTGAATACCAACGTTCATGAGTCACTGGCCGCGACAAAAACAAGTTGCCTGATCACTGCACGTAAAGATAATCGGAAATTAGTTGCCCTGACGTATAGAACAAAAGGAAACAATCGTAATGATTCACCGAAACAAGAGTAATTTAACAGAAGGTCATACAAACATCGGTTCAAACATAGCAGTTTTAATATTCATGTGTTGCACATGATGTTTATAAATTGCTGTAGAAACGTGTAAAAAAAAATTATAAGTAAAGCAAAGAGAGATGCACAACTTGCTGATTTAGAGAAACAAAAAAGTACCCTAAGCAGACTTTCCATCAAAAAAAAAATGACCTGCAATTACGGAAGCTCTACAGAAACAGCTGATTCGATAAATGACATTCACTCTTGGAAAACGTAACAGAACATAACAAATTCTTTCGGATGTTTACGGAGCCACGGATTGGCAAAGGTCCATCTCGGCTCACACGCCTTCCATAACAACTCGTTACCCATGAAGGAGGATATGTGATCACCAAATGTGGTCAGCATTGTTTTGGGCTATTTATTCGCTTAAAAACACATTCTCTGAAAGATGGTAGTACTTAAAGTACGCGATACAGATCGTTCTGACATATCTATGTGCACCACAAGGTCGACATCCTTGCCTCGTCGTTGAGCCCATCATAGCCTAGTCAAGTGTACCACGCGGACGTACGTTCGTGAGGAAAAGGTATGCAAATCAATAGGTTTATCTCGTGACTACGGTAGGATGGGATCTTCACCAGTAACAGGGCACGTTAGCTGACCAACAGACCAAGATCACGAGTAAGGGTTAGGCTCACCAACAGAGTAAGATCACAAGTAAGGGTTAGGTTCAAAACAGACCAAGATCAAGAGTAAGGGTTAGGTTCATCAACAGACCAAGATCACAAGTAAGGGTTAGGTTCACCAACAGACCAAGATCAAAAGTAAGGGTTATGTTCACCAACAGACCAAGACCACAAGTAAGGGTTAGATTCACCAACAGACCAAGATCACAAGCAAGGGTTAGGTTCACCAACAGACCAAGATCAAAAGTAAGGGTTAGGTTCACCAACAGAGTAAGATCACAAGTAAGGGTTAGGTTCACCAACAGACCAAGATCACAAGTAAGGGTGACGATACTTGGTACGGTGCGTTTTCCTACTTAATCTCCGAAGTATTCGAAGGGGGTACGCGCAGCCAGGTTAAATCAAACAATAGCGTTCAAAAGCGGAACCGAAAGCTGAATGAATTGTACCAAATATTGTTTATTCCACGAAAACTACAACTATATAATCAGTATTGGGCCAACGCTGATGCAATTGAAATCCGATGTACGAAATATAATAAATTTTTGAAACACAGCTGACAAAAGCGACGAACATCATACATAAGTATCAAAGTTTCCTATTGGAAAATAAATCACTTATACTTTTGTTTTCTCACAGTGAAAGTTTATATTCAGAAGACGCAATTAAAAAACTTGCAATTAAAAAATAGGAATATAGATGATGAAAAGATGAAATAATAGAACACAATAATATCACAGAATCTAAATTGGGAGAGCAATACCACAATTATATTAAACGGTAATTTGAAACTGCACTTATTTCAACGGATGTGATTTGAAGAACATCACATTAAGAACATTACATTAAATGACATTTTTACAGTCTTGTCCAGATAACCCCAATAATGTGTTAGGTTGCGTGCACTGAATACCGCTGCTGGTTGCGCCTACCAACACATCATGGCACAGCTGTGCGCCTACCAACACATCATGGCACAGCTGTGCGCCTACCAACACATCATGGCACAGCTGTGTGCCTACCAACACATCATGGCACAGCTGTGCGCCTACCAACACATCATGGCACAGTTATGCGCCTACCAACACATCATGGCACAGCTGTGCGCCTACCAACACATCATGGCACAGCTGTGGAAGGATGAAGCCTGTCTGGACGGTGGGACATGAAACAGTATCAGTGAAGGAATTCACGGCCTCAACACCGCCTGAAAGGCTGAAAGGACGATATGTGAGTATATGTGTTCTCAAAGAGGAGGGTTACTCTGTGAAATATAGAAAACAATATTTTCTATGCAAATGTTGACTGTTTGACCATGTTCGGTATCATTGTTTCGACCAAATGCAGGATATTTAGCTAGAGGATGTGAAGATTAAGTATAAAAGTCAAATTTGAAATGAATCATGTTTTCTGAAAAAATGTGTACTCATTGGTTATGTTAATGTTTGTAAAAAAAGGTATAAAAATCAAAAACAGTAGTATCTTGTGAAATTTGAGTGGAGAAATAATTCGACAACTCAAAATAAAATTGACAAAAATATTTATGAGATATGATTGAGTTGATAAAAGAAGTCATCCTGTCTCCTCGTCCAGTAAAGCAACTAGGCCTGGTATGGGCTGAACTGTAAAGTATAGTAAGTAGGCCTGGAGTGGGCTGAAGACAAAGGTATTGTAGGTTAGGTAGGCCTGGAATAGGCTGAACGTGAAAGGAAATACAAAATTGCTTATTATTTAAGATCGTTGTTGTGTCATTTGCCTCCAAAATGACGGATTAGAATAAACAGTACGGCACGTCGAAGTGCCCTCCCAACAACGAGCAACGCTTGTATATTATACCTTGTAATCTAACTAAACCTGGCACAATTATGGTAACCTCTTTCAAAATATCTCTGACTAATTTTCGTACTTTTTGTATCACTGTACCCTTAGTATAGAAGACACGTACCATAACAGAGATCCTGCACCCCTGATATAAATAAATAAATAAATAAATAAATAAATAGTTCGCTCTGGAAGAAGAGAGTGAGCAAGCAGCAAGTTGGTTGGCACACGCGGCCGGGGCAAATTCACCCCGGCCTCGTGTGCCACACAACGATCTGGGATCCTGCGTCAACAGCGCCGCATAGAAGCGGTGCTGCCACGAACTTCAACTGAAGCAATGATATGAAGAAGCTGGGCTCCTTTCATAACAACTATTAATGTTTTAATGTCAGGTGACGGACTAAGGAGAATCTGACGAAGCAACATGTATGTTAGTTAACTTAGCACGTGTACGAGAGATCAATAATACAATGATCAAGTTACCTCTTGTTGTCTTGTTATAATGTTGGATCCAATAATGTCAATATTAAAACATCAAGATGGTGTCCTTGTACAAATATGTGTTTTTGTGGCTCAAAAGGCAAGTGTCACAGGAACGTCGAAATGGAGTACATATTTAAGACAGATTGGAGATGCATCACTAATTGAAGGCGACTGTCTGTGAAGTCATAAACTGTGTTTCTTCTTTCCGGCTACCGGCAACACACATCAAAAGTTTTAGTTCTAGAAAAGATAACCACGGGTAATCAGCATTTAGCACTTATGTCAAGATTTGTGGTTAGAAAATTAAAAACAGCTACAGTGGAATTTGGGTAATACAACATTGTACCGTACAATATTAACATTATAATTATTCCGAAGTGTTTATGTGGTTTGACCTCATGCAGGCTAGGCCAGGAATTGCCTATCTGATAAACGTGGCAGGAGACTTGTTGACCATTCGAACATTCCACATTTTTAGCTATTACCCAACAACCGTCAAATCCAAGGTAGCCCATCTCTTTTCCTGTTACTTCAAGATGTTTTTTGAAGGATATCTACATTTCAGCTGCTGTTTAGGATCATTTGATGATCCTATTTCATCTTTTCAGTTTATAATAATACATGTCCTTTAGTTCTTTGTGCTTCTTAATGGTCTACCGCCCTGTGCTAAGCTACCTCTTTTACCGTTCAGTCACTTCTTTGAACTCATAAGCAGGTGTCCATGAGCTCTTTTGACTACTACAAGGCGCTTCCTGCTCTTATTCACCTATTCGGTTTTATTAATGTTTTTCATGTTTTGTGTGACAGGTTTTATCTTGAGTGTCACGATTCCTTGAATGCCCATTTCTTTAAGGACAGTTTATCAAGGTTATTTTTCAGTGCGCTTTAATTTTCCTATTAGTCTTTTCTCATGTCTTTCTAGATTGCTATTAAGTGCTTATTAGCTTTTTAGATCTTTCACGCGTGCTTTCATATTTTTTTTCTTGAGTAATTTGTTTAGATCGTATTTTAATTTACTTGTCCAAGTACAACCCAAGTACAATGAGCTATTACCTACGTACAATCAATACAAAGGTTGCCATATTTTTTCAGATTACTTCTAGATTTTTTGGAGGCCATCTGCGGCGGCAAATTTTCATTATCGCAGTACGAAGCTTCCCTTTCCGATACAGGAGACATTTGTGAAAAGTTTTCACATTTTAATGCGGTCACAGGTTGGAAATCCCAGTTGCATTTAGAACACAGAAGTCAATAATCATAGACTAGACGCAAGTGCAAGATGCTCAATTAAATGTAACACCTGTCTCAGTGTAGCAATTTCTTTGTATATGACCTGTTCCTTCTTAGTCGTTATGATTTCGGCAGTTACTCTTAGCTCTCAAATTTCACTGTTAAGATAATCCTCCTTCTTCGCGATGGCCGACAATTTGGGTCGTTGTTGCCGTTGCACTGTAGGTGCTTGTAATTCGAATGGTTGTCGCTGTTTTAAAGCTAGAGCCAGCGGCGGTGTTAGTTTCTGCTCCGCTAACTGTGCAACCAACCAGACCGCGTATGTCATAACCAGCCAGACCAGCCGTGCACAGAGCAACCGGAGAATTTATAGGTCGTCAGTGGGGGTTTGCAGTAGCTCCAGTGGGCATTCGGCGGGATGTAGACGTTACCGCGACGCAAGGCGCTGTCAGTGCGGACTCCCTTGCCCTGGATGACAGTGTTTGTGGAGTCGCTGTAAGTGAGGTCGCTCCAGCCGACAGCGTTGCTGATTTGCTCCCCGTCTCGAACCAGACATGCTCGCGGGCTGTGCCAACTGGTTCGGTGACCACTGCAGAAACAGCGGCATCTTTCGTACCGTCACGGGTGGCTCAGTCTGCTCGTCCCCCTATTGACATCTCTAACGCTGTCATATCAACAGCCTCCACTTCAGATCAGTCAGGTTCTATCACGGTGACAGCCAGCGAAATTGATCCAGATAATTACAAAAACTATTGTTTTGTTATGCCTGCAGAAGTAATTATGCAGACGATCGATTGAAAGCAACGGTCAATGAGAAGTTTGCCGATTTCGATCTACGTGGGGCCGTTCGGGTTGCTTCTTCTAGCGAGGCACTAGCCCCATTCTGCCCAGAAACATTACAAGCTTTGCGCGATAAACATCCACCCAGCTCAATAGACATCTCACTCTCAGCACCTCCTGACGATGATCTGGCATCTCCGGTTATCGCTACGGTGGACGATGTCATAAAGGCGAAGAAGTATTTTCCACGGGGTTGCGGTGCCGGTCCGGACGGCCTCAGACCCGGTCTTCTTGAGTTACTCTTGAAAAAAGTGCCGGTGGTGCCGGAGTCCGTCTAGCCTCAACTCTTACAAAATTTGTCAACCTGACACTTCAAGATGAAATCCCTCCCTTTGCCGGAAGGGTGTTTTACGGGGCCAAGCTTTGCGCCCTTTCGAAGAAACACGGCGGTATCCGCCCCGTCGCTACTGGAAAGACACGTTGGCGGTTAGCAACAAAGGTAGGCTGTGCTCCATTCGCTTATCATTTGGGCAATCAATTCCGTCCCGTTCAATTAGGGCTTGCCACTAAGGGAGGCTGTGAGGCGGCTGCGCATGCTACGCGCCGCTACATCGCCAACGCCCCCACCAGATCGCGTTGTCCCTAAATTAGATTTGAAGAACACGTTTAACTGTGTTCGGCGCAACGTTTTCCTGCAAGCTGTTCGCGAGCGCACTCATAGCATGTGTCGACTCATATAGCAAGCATATTCCGAACATTCTTTGTTATTTTTTGGCGACGAAACCATCCTCTCTGCAACTGGTATCAAACAGGAGGACCTCATGGGGCCCTTCCTCTTTTCCCTGGGCGTTGATCAAATTGCGCATAGTGCCGTTTCAGAGTTGAACATTTGGTACTCGGATGACGCACGCTCGGGGGGGGGGGGGTGCCAGATATAGTTTTGACGGACTTCCGCGACTTGCGAGAAAAGTTGAACCAAATGGGCTTGGACATCAACGGAGAAAAGTGCGAGTTGATCCATGTCAACAATTCGGCCTTTGACTCCAGGAAGATCACAGACTCTTTTCCGCGAGATAATCCCTGACATCAAATTTGTGTCTGCCGAACGTAGCAACGTTCTTGGCGCACCAATCTCAGTCCATGCCATTCCAGAAGCGCTTGATGGCAAAATCGACGACCTTAAATTGATGGCTTCTCGACTGAGCGTAATTGAGCCCCACCAAGCTCTCACCCTACTGAAAAACTGCTTTGTCATTACCAAACTCCAGAACCTTTTTGCGCGCTGCTCCCACATACCTACATGAAAATAACCTAGCCCGATTCGACGAATCAGTTCGAGATGCTTTCTCAACAATTACTAACATTTTATTTTCAGATTTCTCATGGAAGCAAGACACTCTCCCAGTCAGTTCTTTGGGCATTCGCAAAGCCCAGGATATCGCCCTGCCCAGCTTCATCTCATCTCTGCACTCGGTCGGTCCGTTAGTTGCAGACATTCTGTCAAACGTTAACGTTTTTGCTCAGTCTAACGAACTTCCGGATGCAGTGTTAGCATGGAAAGCTGGGCATGGTAATCACAAAAGCGATCGCACCAGAGTAACTGTTGCGCCATCCAGAAATCTTGGGACTGTGAAGGAGTAAAGATAACCTTGGAAAGTCTGTTACTCGAGGAGCAAGACCCTAAAACTAAAGCTCGTCTCCTGGTGGCTTCTTGTCACGATAGCGGTTCTTGACTAGAAGTAATTCCTGTCTCTCCGCTTGGTACTTTACCGGACCTGACTCGCTTCGCATAGCTCCTGTGTTCAGAGTCGGTGCACCTGTGTGTTGTCCGCAGCTCTGCCGCTGCGGTCAGTGTCAGGCACTCACGCGCTCTCGTGACTTTATAGCGGGGGTCGGCATCCCAGTCATTTGGCTCTGAATGACATAATTGAACGAGCTCTACGTAAAGTTAGCCTTGGTACGATCTGTGAGCCCGATATCGATCGAGGTGACGGCAAGCAACCTGGCGTCGTAAAATCTTTCCCTTCTCTAGATTGTATCTGCGTAGACACCTATGCGATAAGTCACTTGCCTGGCACTTCTACGGAGGCTGGCAGGGCTTCCAATACTGCAGAGAACAAACGAAGGCGTAGGTATCAATCTTTTCGTGACCGCTACCTTTTCGAGCCCTTAGCTATCGAGACGACCGGCGTCTTCGGCAAGTCCAGCAGCCTGCTGATCCGCGACATCGGCCGACGGTTATCTGACTCCTCCGCAAGTTGGATGCCACAACCTCTGGCTAGAGTTGGGGCCAGGGGTCTCTCTATTTCTGGGGGTCTGAGGAAATAAATGGTGGAGGCATCTTTCCGGGGCCTTCGGGCCCCATTACAAAAATATTGAGCATTTGAGTCACCATCACACAGATGGGCTTGTTACCAACTTAAAAGTTAATATAATTCAATCATCACTATCGCCTGATCTTTAGTATTAACAGCCGGTGAGCTCTCTCCATTGAATTGACAAAATGTCCTGATGCCCAATTGTGTACATTTTTGCAGCGTCAACACAGATGTGGTGCCTCGTTTTGTCGCTGCATAAATATATATATATA
>SDVV010040448.1:0-10534 GCA_016164225.1 Gammarus roeselii | reverse complement strand
CACAAACATTTTTCTGTGTAAGGGTTTTACCGCGCTGGGAGGGGGAGCAGAGGTTCCAGGATTCAGAGGGGCCTCTATAGGGTCCCACAGTTTCTCAAAAGGCTCCCAAAGGGTCTCAAGGGAGTCCCAAAGGGCCCCAGAAAGATCCAAGTGGACCACCCCAAATCCACCCGGTCTCCCAAGTCCCCCGGGCTCCCGAAACCCCGGGTCCTCGAGTCCCGCGGATCCCACGAGTACCTCCTCTCCCTGGGTCACCTTCTCTCAACCAACCTCGTTACATATAATAATAATGATAACAAATTTAAAATTCATCACCATGAAAAAAGGGCAGAGAAAAATAATAGAGCCCAAGCAAGAAGAAATAATAAAATACTAAAATAAAGTGTTAATGATCTATAAAATGAATAATCATCCATCCACCCCAAACAAGTTAGAGCATTTTGAAGATTTCAGTCGTATCAGACGCACGCTGGTGCGCACAATAAAAATGTTTAGACGACACGAATCTCCGCCTTCAATATTTTAGAACTTCAAGAGTAAAATGTATGCATGCCAGTGCGCACAGGTAGCACCGTCAAGATTAGTACAAGGTTTACGGCTACACAGCCAAAGTCAGCTCCAACAGCATCGCAACACCATGTTTACAGCTACGCGTTTAAGTTGTTTTAGTACAATTTATTTATTCAGGTAGGATAAAGACTCAGACGAAACGAATTGCCGTCTCCAACCCCTCAGAACCTCATCAGTAATAAGATGTACACAGGCCAGTGGGCACAGATAGTATCGTCGAAATTGGTACAAGGTTAACGGTTACACGGACAGTCAGCTCCGACAGCAACGCAGTCTAGTTTATTTCTTGTACAATTTATTTATTCAGGTAAGATAAAGACTCACGACGAAACGAATCCACGCCGCCAACCACTCAGAACCTCAAGAGTAATATGTACGCACGACAGGGCGCACAGATAGTATCGTCGAAATTGGTGCAAGGTCCTCGGCTCCACGGATCTGATCAATTTCAGCCGCAATGCACTACAAGGTTTATAGTTACGCGGTAAAGGTCAACAACAGAAATTACATTGGGTCCGCACACGCGCGAGCGAGCACGGACTGAAAAACACTCCTACACGAAATTACAAACAGGACTCCTCGTACAAGTACGCTAGCATTACTCGATTAAATTATGGATTGTGAAGAGGAAAGAAAGGGCAGGTTCATCGTGGGCTGAAAAACTGCTCAGATTATTGACATCATACTTTTTGTTTAGGGGGATAATGGGGCGGCAGAGGTCCCTCGGGTGCCAAAGGAGCCCGATGGGTCCCGGAGGGCAACCCAAATATCCAGGATCCCCCGAGCTCTTCGGATCCCTTGAGTGCCCTCGTCTCAGCTCATCTGGGCTTGTCTCGACTAATTTCGGGCAGTCTCGACTCGTGACGCCCAACTCGACGTGTCTCGACTGATCTCGACCAGCCTTGACGCGGCTCTCCCCCTCTGCGCCAGTAGTCCTGGCGACTGTAATGACTAATTTTTATAAACAAGCAGTTTTGGGTGGGAGCGGTGTGGGAGGGGGGCAGAGGTCCCTTGGGTTCCATAAGAGATCGATGATCCCCGGAGGGTAACTCAAGTCCTCCGAGCTCCCGAGGTCCCCTCGTCTTAGCTCAACTCAGTTTGTCTCGAATCATTTCGACCAGTCTCGGCTAGTTGCGCCGACCTCTGCCTCAACATGTTTCGCCTGATTTCGACCAGCCTCGACGCGGCTCTCCCCCTCTGCAATGTTGTGGACTGTAATAACTAATTTTTCTACTCAAGCACTCCACGTTTATACATTCCTCTGTGTATGGGTTCCACAGCGTCGGCAGGGTTTGATTTGAGCCTCATTTCCAGCAGAGCCTCAACGTGATTTTTTGATTTATTTGGGCCTCATTTCCAGCAGAGCCTCAACGTGAGTCATAATAGGCTCCCTGTAGGGCGCGACCGTCGTTGGTTCAGGTAAGTTCGCACGGCCTCGCGAGCTAAAATATATTAGTCATGTCGAGATGAAGTCAGTACACATTTCAACTGTGGAATATTCGCGTATTAGCGCGTACGAGAGAGTAGAGTTAATGCGTATCTTCGTAAAATGTGTTATTTCTGTGCGTAATGGGGTGGAGAGACCACCTCACTTGCACAGGGGTTTGGGGTTTAGACAGCTTCGTATAGTAGTTGTTTCCATGTTCCACCGGAGTCCCAACGCGAAGTTAATGCTGACTGCCCCGTAGGGCGGTACAGCTTCGTATAGTCCGGTGTGTTTTCCGAAAGCGATAAGCTTTTTACGGTAGGTTGGGTCCTTGAGTAGGCTTTGTAGGTAGCGTTGGGAGGGGGGAGCAGAGGTTCCATGATTAAGAGGGTCCCAAAGTGCCTCAAGGGCGTCCCAAAGGACCCCAGAAAGGTCAAAGTGGGTCCCCCCAAATTCTCCTGGTCTTCAGAGTCCCCGGGTTCCCGCATTGGTTATTATTATATAATAATAACCAATGCAAAATATATCATGAGAAAATGGTAGAGAAAGATAATAGAGCCCAAGAAAGAAGAAATAATGAAATATAGTATTAATGATCTATAAAATGAATAATCATCCATCCACCCCACGTATATCCGGCCTTTATGACATCGCATCGGATGTCTGGCGTGGGGTGTAACCTTGGTTTTAGAGTCAAGAAAATGTAGGTCTATGTAGTTTAGTGGGGCAGGGCAATATAATTTTGACAGGAGGGCCGTGGTGGGGTTTCGATTTGATTTGAGCCTCATTTCCACCAGAGCCTCAACGTGAGTCATAATAGGCTCCCCCGTAGGGCTCGATGATCATTGATTCCAGTAGGCTCGCACGCCTAGGTGTGCGAGGAAAAAGCAAAACAACGCTTTTAATGTTAGCAAGAAAGTGAAAATTTTAGCAATGTCAGCCGCAAGCTGGTGCGCAAAAGAAAAAACGCTTACTCGAAACGGACTTCCGCTTCCAATCCTCTAGAACTCAAAGAGTAACATGTACGCACCCTAGTGCGTACAGGTAGCATCGTCAAGATTAGTACAAGGTCAGTGGCTACACGGGCAAACTCAGCTCCGACAGCAACGCAATACAATATTTACAGCTAGGCGGTTTAGTTGTATAAATACAATTTATTCATTTAGGTAAGATAAAGACTCAGATGAAACGAAACGGATCCTCGCCTCAAACGCCTCAGAACCTCATGATTAACATGTCCACACGCCAGTACGCACAGATAGTATCGTCGAAATTGGTACAAGGTCCACGGCCACACGGACAAAGCCAGCTCCGACAGCAACGCAACACAATGTTTACAGCTACGCGGTCTATTTGATTATAAGTACAATTTATTTAGTCAGGCAAGATAAAGACACAGAAAAAACGAATCCCCGCCTCCAATCACTCAGAACTCCAAAAATTGGTAGAAGGTCCACGGCTTCACAGATTAGATAGACTCCAACCGCAACGCGTCACAAGGTTTTATAGCTATGCAGTCCAGGTCAACCCCAGAAACTGCATATGGTCCGTGCACGCGCGAGCGAGCACAGACTGAAGAAAAAATACCCATTCACAAAATCACAAACACGAACTCCCGCACAAATACTCCAGCGTTTCAATATTGTGGATAGTGAAACAGAAAGTAAGAGCAGGTTCATCATGGGCTGAAAAACTGCTCAGATTATTGATTTCGCACTGATTGTTTAAGGGGATAGGGTGAGGGGGCATTGGTCTCTTGGGTCGCAAAAGAGCCCGATGAATCCCGGAGGGTGACCCATGTCCCCCGGGTCTTCTTGAGCTCCTCGAGTCCCTCGAGACCCCACGCCTCAGCTCATCTCGGTTTGTCTCGAATCATTTCGGCCAGTTTCGGCTCGTCGCGACCAACTCGACTCGCCTCAACATGTTTCGACTGATCTCGACGCACCTCAACCAGCCTCGACGCGACCCTCGCCCTCTGCGCCAGCAATCCGCGGACTGTAATGGTTAATTGTTCTACTCATGCATCTCACAAACATTTTTTTGTGTATGGGTTTTACAGCGTTGGGTGGGGGGAGCAGAGGTTCCAGGATTCAGAGGGGCCTCTAAAGGGTTCCACAGTTACTCAAAAGGGTCCTAAAGGGTCTCAAAGGTGTCCCAAAGGGCCCAAAGAAGGTCCAAATGAACCCCTCCAAATCCACCTGGTCTCCCAAGTCCCCCGGGTTCGCGAAACCCCGCTACGGCTTCACGGATCAGATCAACTCCAACCGCAACGCATCACAAGGTTTATAGCGACGCGGTCCAGGTCAACCACAGGAATTGCATATGGTCCGCGCACGCGCGAGCGAGTATAGACTGAAAAAATACTCATTCACAAAGTTACAAACATGAACTTTCGCACAAATACACTAGCTATACTTTGCAAAATTGTGAATCGTGAAGAGGCAAAAAAAGGGCAGGTTCGTCACGGGCTGAAAAAATTCTCAGATAATTGACATCACACGTATTGTTTAGGGGATAGGGTGGAGGACAGAGGTCCCTCGGGTCCCAAATAGCCCGGTGGATCCCGGAGGGTAACCTTAGTTCCCCGGGTCCCCTCGTCTCGGCTCATCTCGGCTTGTCTCGAATCCTTTCAGCCTATCTCAAATCGTCGCACCCAACTCGACTCGCCTCAACATGTTTCGACTGATCTCGACCAGCCTCGGCGCGGTTCTCCTCCTCTGCGTCAGCAATCCTGTGGACTAATAACTAATTTTTCTACTCAAGCACTCCACATATATACATTCCTCTGTGTATGCGGTTTACAGCGTAGGGAGGAGGGAACCAGAATTTAGAGGGGCTCCAAGAGGGTACCAAAGTTTCTCAAGAGGGTCGCAAAGGGTCTCAAGGGTGTCCCAAAGGGCCTCACAAGGGTCCAAGTGGGTCCCCCAAATCCTCCTGGTCTTCCAAGTCCCCCGGGTTCCCGAAACTCCGAGTATTCCCCATTCCCTGGGTCACCTAATCTCAATCAACCTCGATATATAATAACCAATGCAAAATTAATCAGCATGAAAGAAGGGCAGAGATAAATAATAGAGCCCAAGCAAGAAAAAAAAAGTGTTAATGATCTATAAAATAAATAATCATCCATCCAGCCCAAGCACCTCAGGAGTTCTTGTACCTCCTGTGGCACCCGTACATGCCATAGACGTTTTACCGCGTAAAGGACTTCGACATAGCGCAGTAGTAAACCTAACTCGAACATTAAAATAAGAAAATACTAAGACTAACTGATGCAGCACGGTTTGCTAGTTTGACATTCGGTGCCAGACGGACGATGGCTCCAGCGCACTAGAAAGCCTCGTCACTCTAATCTAATCTCGTTGCCGCTGGCTGGGATGTTTAGGACTGGGCGGCCAGTAATAGAGCCCAGTTCTTCTCGTAGAGTGCATGGACAAATATCCAGTCTGTCATTGGCGTCGAATATGATTTACACATGTTCGGGGAAGTTGAGACAGTTGTTGAACAGGTTGTGTTCATTAAATGTCGAGAAATGCTTCTTCTTTGCAGCACTTGAAACTGTTCTTTTTTTTTCGGGTGGTGAGTCGTTTAGGTTGTCATCAGATGTGGAGGTTGAGGCACCTGCGTAGGTTGCGGGTTCCTTGGTTTATCGTTACTTCACGAGTTCGTGGATTCGAAAAACTTCGACATGATACTCGAGTCTCGTAGACTTCGTCGATTGTTCTTGATTCTGCGGTGGAAGTCTTCAGTTTCCTGCTCGGAAAGGCCGGTCGCTTGGTTTAGTAAATCCTTGATTTCCTGCAAGCTTCTGGTCAATTCCGCGATGCGGTGGTCTTCAGCTGAGGTGGCGCTGCTCGTCTTTGCGCCTCCGGAGGGGATGCTAGCCTCCTTGAATGAGGTTTGTTCTTTACCCTCATCGGATCCCGGTTCACGCCAGGGGGCTCACTCTTGATGGCCTCTTGACCGGCTTTACCGATTGTAATCTACTTTACACGACCAAATTAGAGGCACGCAAACATGCGGTGTTAGGTCCCAGCACAAATAAGAGACCAACCAGTGCTATCTAGAGGGTTCTCATTTATTTATTGGCACGGGAACAAATGCGTTTTCCTGTATATAATAAGAATATTTTGATAGGATGTGGATGTTGATACATATTTTTAAATCCTGCAGAAATAAGATTATATTACATTTTGTATATATTTCAAGCAACGAATCAAAAACAATATAAACTAGCTTCTCTCACGACCCTTGTTTTACATTTAATGATTGAAAAACATAACTTTTCGTTCTAGTATTACTTGAAAAGGATAGGCATGAATGGCGCAGTTTGACGCAATCTTAAAGTGCTTTCACGCCCTTTACTGTCTCGTGGAAAACGGAAAGGGCAGGGGTAAATGGAGGCTTAGTAGCCGCCTACATATGAAGCAGCAGGGGTAAACCAATTGAGATTGTCAGGTCGTATTGCAGACACTGACCTGTGAGCTCACTCTTAAGCAAGCTTGAGAGAACGGTTCCTTGCCGAATCATTTTGCACTGTAGGGTAAAGATTTTGTGTGGAGCCTTGTGAGGAGCACCTTGGCGTTGACCACCTCGTCATGCGGAGGCGGCTATGGGTCTATGCCTTTCACACTATTAATTTAATCTTACGATTACTGGGGATACTTGAACGAGTCGTCCCAAAGTGTCAATTTTATTCTGAACATTGGCCGCGCAGTAGCAAGACATTTAATCTTACAATCACGTCCATAACATTACCAATTAGCTAGTCGTAATGAGTACAGGAACACAGAGATAGTGTAGCAAAACACAGCTGTCAGACGAATGACTGAACGTATAGGTATTTTCCTCCATATTAAAAGATACTTTGACTGCTTTGTCGGACGTTGAGAAAATAAATAAAACACACTTGGCATCAGAAGTTAACAACAGTACACATACAAACATGACATTGCATACAGTCGATAGGTATTAAAAGAGGAGGGTCATAACGGCGCTCCTCTAGCAATCGCACAGCATCTAATCACATTCAAACACAATCAACAGTTAATTAAACAGGAAGCGATGGCAGAGTCTGGGCTTCTTCTTCCATGCTTAGATGGATGTCCTCACCAATGTCTTCTTCCATCAGTCATCAAAGTGCAATCCAGAATATATTATAATCCACATAACCTGAGAAGGAAGGAAGCAATTATAATCATAAACTAATTAAGAAATAGGCGGCCAACGAACGTAGCCATTAAACTGGAATGCAATTGTGTAGAAACAGCTCTTGCAAGATGCTGTTGCTTGGACATAAGGACAAGGTATAGGGAAGTGTGAATTTCATACAAGTTTTAGCAAGTATGAAGCATAAGACGGCATTAGCACAAAATAATCGTCAATGGATAATCTTGAACAAAGAACTAATAAATACTACTCTTTTAATGTGTAATAAAATCGAATATGGATTTTTGTTATGGTAGTGTATTTAAATGAGCTGAAAATAGCACATTTTGTCTGGTATATACATCATTGGAAACAAAGTGCGCCTATTGTTAGCTAGGCCACTAGATGCGGGATGCCTCACTTCATCTGACCGATTGTTGAGTCTAGAAACAGTAACAGCCAGTAGTTTAACCTCTTCTCACCAAGAAGCCAGCAAAGGAAGTGACAAAGCCTTCTTTGGTGATCTCCCACGCACCCCCAAACTCCTCTTCATCAACGCCCTGGTAACTGAACGCGTAGAAATACACAGCAGCAGCACTCACAAGACAGAACCTGTGAAGAAAGCAAAGATGTGGTTATTGATCAAAAGGGCTAAATAGGATTCTTACTTTTCTTATGAGTTACAAGATCAATAGGAATACTTTAAGGCAACCATTTATTAGAAGTTAAGAATGATGTCATTGAAATAATGTAGAAAATGCGATGGGTGGTTGCAGGATAAGAAACACCGTCTTGACAGTTTGTGGATACTAGAATAATGCAAGATAAAACTAAGGCAGATTCGCACTAGCGTTGACGCCGGCGTCACCCCTTGCCCCAGGAACAATCAAGCATGTTCAAGGTATCAGTTGCTTGTGTGATATGCTGAAAGACTAACTGGTTCAACTGTTATCAGGTAGCTTAACTTATTGTCACTCCTAGATAAGGTAGCTGAACAGCTAGCCACCTGAAATCAAGAATAGACACTGATGATAATTGTTAAACCTGAGTGCAAGCCTTTGGTCTAGCAGAATCCTATGAGTAAAACTAATTCATACTTTTGTATTGTTGGAATTTTTTTTAGCACCTTCAAGAACCACCCTCACATGAGTGTACAGCATGAATTCAGTGGTCAATCAGCAAAACATAGATAGGTACATCAATTTAGGAAAAACGAAACATGCAGCAGCTCTGCATTGGTGCATTCCATTATTTTGCTCCACAGCATACTGGAATGTGTGTATTATTGGCAAAGCTTTAGCATTTTTAAGAACTAACACCCATAAAAGATGTATAAAAAAATATACAAATCATATAGCTAGCTCCCAAGTTCAGAGCACAGTTTTGGAGGAAAAACAAACATGGTGTTCAGAGTACAATTTCCTTACTTAATTTAGGCCATAAACTGCTATAACCATGTCCCAAGAGCCCTATTGAAAGTGAACCAAAAGTCTGACAAGTTCAAACTGGATTTGGGAAAAGCTGGTGTATGGCTCTACACATGGATATGTTCTTTACTTTGGGTCATCAAGCTTCAAATCCACATATTATTGGCAAATCCTTAGTAAAAGTCATGAAGAGCAACATCTGAAATTTGGATTATTTCCAAGCTCAAAAAAAAAAGTCTGAACACATGAAGCTGATCTGTAATTTCAGCCATCAAGCATTGAAATTTATGCAGCATTGGCACAGCCTTAGCATTTTGGAAACACTCTGATACAAACGGTGTTGAGCAGCCCCTCCCCCATTCCTGCTGAAGAAAATACTGTTCAGAGAAGGTAAATATTTGAAAAACCAAAACAGATATAAAAAATATGTGGAGCTTTGTGTATGCTGTCCTTTATTCATCTGACCATAAAATGTCAAAGTCAATACAGAATTGACAAAGCCTTATCATTTTCTTTTCAATGTAGGCATGCACATGAAACAGATGGATAGCTACACAATAACCCAGTGAAAGGCTATGGGTTAAAGAAGAAGAAGAGAAAATTATGGGTGGATGTGGGATTCATAGAATCAATATCATAGCTTGACTTCGGCAATTAGTTAAATAGTGCCATCTGTAAATGTAAAATTTGTGGTTTAAATTCCATGACTTCCCAAAAGATAAACTCATCAAGAACTGACATGACATGATGATACTGGGAGCAAATAATGTAAACCTTAAACTTCATCAAGAACTGGCATTGACATGATGATACTCAGAGCAATTAATGGAAAACTTTAAACTTCATTGCGATCTGGCAGTGATATGATGATGCTCAGAGCAAATAATGGAAAACTCCATTGAGATTTGGCATTGACATGATGATACTTAAAGCACATAATGGTAAACTTTAAACCTCATTGAGATCTGGCAATGACATGATAATACTCAGAGCAAATAATGGAAAACTTTAGACTTCATTTAGATTTTGCATTGACATGATGATACTCAGAGCAAATAATGGAAACTTTAAACTTCATTGAGAACTGGCATTGACATAATAATCAGAGCAAAAAATAGTAGTAGCAATCACAACACTTTTTTGTACAACTTACAGGAGGAGTCCAAAAAATCCTTTGAGAGGAAATATTCCCCAAAGTAGCCCTAGGATGAGGCCCAGGATTTGTCTGCCCCAGTAAATCACGTCTAGAAACTCGTCCTGGAAATAGATCATCAGTTAGCCAAGTACAAAAAAAGGGATTAATAACATGGAAAAGTAATCTCATTCAAATGAGGTAGCTACACTCTACAAAGATTGTGTTCAATGTCAGGAAAATCAGGGAAAAGGGAGTGAAAGAATGTACAAGGGATTAGAATGAGCAGAAGATGACAGCTTAGAAGATTAAATAAGGGTGGCAATGTTCTTTTCTGGCACCAAATGTCAAAACAGCCTGGTCAGTCAAAGGGGGGAGGCTAGGCACCTACAGTATGAAAAAGTAAATCAATTAAAGCTGTTGGGACTCTTGCTAGACCCGTTGATACCAAAGAGCTAAGAATTGCACATGTGAGAGCACAGAGGAATACTCAGGGAAAGGAGGGAGGGGTTGTCCTCCACTGTTTGAGAGGTTCAAAATATCTAAAAACATTAAAAATAATCATGCTTTGGTTATAGCTATACATCTTAGCAGCTTAACCAATTTGTCCCCACCACCCCCTCCTTGTGGAATTTCTGGGAATGAGCCTGTGTGAGCAAGTGTTTAAGGAATACCTTGCCATCAGCAAGCCCCTCCAGCTTGGGCAAACTATTTGCTACCCAAATCAGGTTGGTTCTTTACAGCAAGTAACCAACACAAATCAATAAGGATAATAGGAAATATTATTTGGAACACAAAATGCCTAGCCAGCTACTAGTTACTGCTATTAATATA
>SDVV010040447.1:0-10534 GCA_016164225.1 Gammarus roeselii | reverse complement strand
TATATATATAACTTATTTGACTTTCTGAACATAATAATGAAACTATAGATTATTAATACTGTCGATAGAAAAATACATACAAATATTTGTCTTTCCCAGAATAATATCAAACTATTCAATTGTAATTCTGCGTAGGGCTTATGTAATAAATTTACACGACGTTGCAATGAAGTCAGCAAATGGAAACTTTTGTCTCTTATCACGATATAATTTGGCTCATTTTAATAATAGTTAGTTTAAAGAAATACCCTGGCAAGCGTCTGAATGAGCGTGTGTGTGGGGAGGGAGGAGAGAGGGATAGTATGGACACCATCGTCTGGTATGCGCGCAGTGTTCCTCTCATAAGAACACTACGAGTGCAGTGTTTCTCTCTCATGAGAACACACTGCGCGCAGTGTTTCTCTGAGGAGAACAAGCACTTAAAAAGCTTAATATGGGTCCAAGCAGATGCGCCCAAGCCCCCAGGGGAAATCTGCTGAAGGTCACTCGCCGCATTGCAATTACACTACAGTTAACGAGGCATGCTTGCGCCGCGCACACCGCTGGAAGACATGCAATTAGAATTGCAAACGCATTCAGTCGCGAAAGAAAAGACGTTAATCACTCCAGTTTCACAAGAAAACAATCCCTTATTGGTTTACGACTCAATTATTTTACCCTCAAATGTAATAGATTTTCTTTGGTAAATGTAGGTAAAGAGACGTGCGAGTAGCTAACACCAATACCTGAGCATAAGGTTACCCTGGTGTCCTGCAGGCGGACAGCCCGTGTGTGCCCTTCATGTCGTCCACAAGCCCGAGCACACGCCAGCTGATAAGCCGGCGGCCCCGACAGAGAGGTAGCCGCAGTGCCAGCCAATCGATCACTGGACCGACTACCGTTAGAACTTGTTAACAGGGTTTCCGCCCATCACTATCTCTCTTACGGCAACCGTAACTCCTCAGCGCTGCTGCAACCAGACACTTTGTCCCAGGGTGGCTATTACGACTGTAACAAAATACATATAGTAGATCACGAGACGAAGTCCATCTTGATCGTAAGATGAATACCTTTTGAGTTCAGCAGACCTGCGAGAGGGGTGAACGAGCGCCCGATGACCGGGAGTGAGGGAGGGTTAGTCTTCTCTGCCCTCGCAGGAGACCTGAACATCTGAACACAACCTGCCTTTTGACTTGATAGCAAGAGGACCAACACATGCTCACGAGGTCAAAGGAACACCGGGTGCGAGACCTGGATATCGGATTGCACGGAACACTTCTAGATTGAGTCAGCGCTCCTCTCCCTCCCTCCCTTCCTCCCTTCCTCCTCCTCCTCCTCCTCCTCCTCCTCCAAGGGCCTTGACTCGTTTCAGTAGGCTTAACTCGTACGATGATGAGTCTTGAAGCTACTGATGGGTGCCGTGTGAAGCCGCCTCATGAGCGCTTCACCAACGCTGCCTCGCTTGGACAATGAACAGAGACTATCAAGCATTGCATTGCTGTCAAGTTTAGACAAACTAAATAACACAGTCAAGTTGCTGGCAGCATCCACCAGTCGTATTCTAAATGAAGAACACTGACAGGAACCTTCATAGGAGAGGACAGTAACAATATGATATATAATCTAATGAAGTTTTCACTGAGTTTTCGGGGCAACTGCGATGCGTCAAGCTGCAGCTAGGGCCTATTTCGGGAGCAGGCCGGTGGCTCAGTAAGGGAGAACCTGTGGCAGGACAAGAATGTTCTTAAACCACCTTGGCATGACAAGATTGTTCTAGAATCACCTTGGCAGGACAAGAATGTTCTAGAACTACCTTGGCAGGACAAGAATGTTCTAGAACCACCTTGGCAGGACAAGAATGTTCTAGAACCCCCTTGGCAGAACAAGAATGTTCTAGAGCCCCCTTGGCAGGACAAGAATGTTCTAGAGCCCCCTTGGCAGGACAAGAATGTTCTAGAACCACCTTGGCAGGACAAGAATGTTCTAGAACCACCTTGGCAGGACAAGAATGTTCTAGAACCACCTTGGCAGGACAAGAATGTTTTAGAACCACCTTGGCATGACTAGAATGTTCTATAACCACCTTGGCATGACAAGAATATTCTAGAATCACCTTGGCATGACTAAAATGTTCTAGAACCACCTTGGCAAGACAAGAATGTTCCAGAACCACCTCCCTTGGCAGGACAAGAATGTTTTAGAATCACCTTGGCATGACATGAATGTTCTAGAACCACCTTGGCAGGACAAGACTGTTCCAGAACCACCTTGGTATGACACGAATGTTCCAGAACCACCTTGGTATGACACGAATGTTCCAAAACCACCTTGGTATGACACGAATGTTCCAAAACCACCTCCCTTGGCAGGACAACTTTTCTCACAGCACCTCTAGGAACACGTAGACGATAGGGACTGGCAACTGGTGCAACGCGTAGTTTGGGGACATATCCTCCTTTCAACAGGACAACTTCAGGGTCCTCTACTACAGCAGACGCGACTCAAAGGATGCGAAAACTTGAACGTGTAACCTCGGAAAACTTCGATTGCTTGAGCGACGTCTATGACGTTTGAAGACAGGACCAGCAAGCTGGAGCGACGTCTATGACGTTTGAAGACAGGCACAGCAAGTTGGAGCGACGTCTATGACGTTTGAAGACAGGACCAGCAAGTTGGAGCGATGTCTATGACGTTTGAAGGCAGGGCTAGCAAATTGGAGCGATGTCTATGACGTTTGAAGGCAGGACCAGCATGTTGGAGCGATGTCTATGACGTTTGAAGGCAGGACCAGCAAGTTGGAGCGACGTCTATGACGTTTGAAGACAGGCACAGCAAGTTGGAGCGACGTCTATGACGTTTGAAGACAGGACCAGCAAGTTGTAGACGTCCATGAGGTTTGAAGGCAGGACCAGCAAGTTGGAGCGACGTCTTTGACGTTTGAAGACAGGACCAGCAAGTTGGAGCGATGTTTATGACGTTTGAAGGCAGGACCAGCAAGTTGGAGCGACGTCTATGACGTTTGAAGGCAGGACCAGCAAGTTGGAGCGATGTCTATGACGTTTGAAGGCAGGACCAGCAAGTTGGAGCGACGTCTATGACGTTTGAAGGCAGGACCAGCAAGTTGGAGCGATGTCTATGACGTTTGAAGGCAGGACCAGCAAGTTGGAGCGACGTCTATGAAGTTTGAAGGCAGGACCAGCAAGTTGGAGCAACGTCTATGACGTTTGAAGGCAGGACCAGCAAGTTGGAGCGACGTCTATTACGTTTGAAGGCAGGACCAGCAAGTTGGAGCGATGTCTTTGGCGTTTGAAGGCAGGACCAGCAAGTTGGAGCGACGTCTATGACGTTTGAAGGCAGGACCAGCAAGTTGGAGCGACGTCTAAGACGTTCAAAGACAGGACCAGCAAGTTGGAGCAACGTCTATGACGTTTGAAGGCAGGGGCAGCAAGTTGGAGCGATGTCTTTGACGTTTGAAGGCAGGACCAGCAAGTTGGAGCGACGTCTATGACGTTTGAAGGCAGGACCAGCAAGTTGGAGCGACGTCTATGATGTTTGAAGGCAGGACCAGCAAGTTGGAGCGGCGTCTATGACGTTTGAAGGCAGGACCAGCAAGTTGGAGCGACGTCTATGACGTTTGAAGGCAGGACCAGCAAGTTGGAGCGAGGTCTATGACGTTTGAAGGTAGGACCAGCAAGTTGGAGCGCCGTCTATGACGTTTGAAAGCAGGACCAGCAAGTTGGAGCGACGTCTATGACGTTTGAAGGCAGGACCAGAGAGTTGGAGCGACGTCTATGACGTTTGAAGGCAGGACCAGCAAGTTGGAGCGAGGTCTATGACGTTTGAAGACAACCAGCAAGTTGGAGCGAGGTCTATGACGTTTGAAGACAACCAGCAAGTTGGTTAGGTGCTTACCACATTGGAAGCACACAGGTTGCCCAAATATTGGGCGAGATTAAGCAATGCCAACTCACCTCTGTAATGAACGTCAATGGAAGAATTGCAGCATGGATCCCAAACAACGTCAATGTTCTTAACTAACCAATCAGAAGTTACAGACGCTTCAGCCCTTCATCACACATACAGCCACCACCAAAACACGATATCATATGACAAAGCATGCACAAAAGCGGGGTGGGAACAGCTCGCAGGTCATGACCTGAAGCGACCGTTTATTAGGGCCGTGTACGTGCCTAAGGATAAAATGGCTTCGCAACTGTGGGCAACGGATTCTCAATCGAACCCTGAAGACTCGTCCACCTGCACCGTCAACGAGCACCTTCTTAATGACCTGGTGAGTTGGCTGAGGAGGCTAGTGTGGCACTTCCAAGAGGTTGTAAGTCAACACGTGTTTGCGAGCACTTTGAGTCAACAACGGGTGTTTGACTCAATCTAGGTTGCTGTTGACAGTAAGAAGTCAAGTTCTGAAGTAAAACGTCATAGAAAGCATCGTGCTTCTGTGTGGTGTCTGTTGTAAAGGATCAAGAAATGGAAAGGTTGTAGAAGTAACATTTAACGATGGTACTCGTACCAACTCAAACCAGCACCTGACGGGAAAGCCACCGGCCCACGCTTGGGATTGCACAGGATTCATTCCTCGTTAAACCGATGCTGGCCGTTCAAGGCTGGGCACCGTTCAACAACGCATAGGTACCAATGCCACGCACCATTTTAAGCCGTACTAGTCAATGCCGCGCACCATTTTAAGCCGTACTAGTCAAAGCCGCGCATCATTTTAAACCGTACTAGTCAATGCCGCGCATCATTTTACCCGTACTAGTGTCGATGCCGCGCAAAATATTTTAGACCGTACTAGTCAATGCCGCGCACCATTGTAAACCGTACTAGTCAATGCCGCGCACCATTTTAAACCGTACTAGTCAATGCGGCGCACCATTTTAAACGTACTAGTCAATGCCGCGCATCATTTTACTCGTCAATGCCGCGCACCATTTTAACCATACTAGTCAAAGCCGTTCACCATTTTAGCCTTACTAGTCAATGCCGCGCACTATTTTAAACCGTACGAGTCAATGCCGCGCACCATTTTAGCCGTACTAGTCAATACCGAGCACCATTTTAGCCGCATTAGTCAATGTCGCGCACCATTTAAAACCGTACTTATCAATACCGCGCACTATTTTAACCGTATTAGTCAATGCCGCGCACCATTTTAAACCGTACTTGTTAATAACGAACACCATTTTAACCGTACTTGTCAATGCCGCGCACCATTTTAACCGTTCTTGTCAATGCCGCGCACCATTTTAACCGTACTTGTCAATGCCGCGCATCATTTTAACCGTACTGGTGTCGATGCCGCGCAGCTTTTTAAACCCTACTAGTCAATGCCACGCATCATTTTAACCGTACTGGTGTCGATGCCGCGCACAATTCTAAACCCTACTAGTCAATGACGCGCATCATTTTATCCGCACTGGTGTCGATGCCGCGCATAGTTTTAAACCCTACCAGTCAATGCCGCGCATCATATCAACCGTACTCGTGTCGATGCCGCGCACCATTTTAAACCCTACTAGTCAATGCCGCGCATCATTTAACCGTCCTAGTCAATGCCGCGCACCATTTTAAACCCTACTAGTCAATGCCGCGCACCATTTTAAACCCTAATAGTCAATGCCGCACACCAGTTTAAACCCTAATAGTCAATGCCGCGCATCATTTTAACCGTACTGGTGTCGATACCGCGCACCATTTCAAACCCTACTAGTCAATGCCGCGCATCATTTTAACCGTACTGATATCGATGCCGCGCATCACTTAAACCGTACTGGTGTCGATGCCGCGCACTATTTTAAACCCTACTAGTAAATGCCGCGCATCATTTTACCCGTACTAGTCAATGCCGCGCACCATTTTAAACCCTATTAATCAATGCCGCGCATCATTTTAACCGAACTAGTCAATACCGCGCACCATTTCAAACCCTACTAGTCAATGCCGCGCATCGTTTTGACCGTAATAGTCAATGCCGCGCACCATTTCAAACCCTACTAGTCAATGTCGCGCACCGTTTTGACCGTAATAGTCAATGCCGCGCATTGTTTTAAACCCTACTAGTCAATGCCGCGCATCATTTTAACCGTACTAGCCAATGCCGCGCACCATTGTAAACCCTACTAATTAATGCCGCGCATCATTTTAACCGTACTAGTCAATGCCGCGCATCATTTTAATCGTACTAGTCAATACCGCGCATCATTTTAACCGTACTAGTCGCGCATCATTTTAATTGAACTAGTCAATGCCGCGCATCATTTAAACCGTACTGGTGCCAATGCCGTGCATCGTTACATTCCATGCAACTTCTCGTAACGTCACTCATGATGACGGATAGATCTCTCCCTCTGTGACGGCAATTGCATCGTTACATTCCTTGCAACTTCTCGTAACGTCACTCATGATGACGGATAGATCTCTCCCTCTGTGACGGCAATTGCATCGTTACATTCCTTGCAACTTCTCGTGACGTCACTCATGATGACGGATAAATCTCTCCCTCTGTGACGGCAATTGCATCGTTACATTCCTTGCAACTTCTCGTGACGTCACTCATGATGACGGATAGATCTCTCCCTCTGTGACGGCAATTGCACCGTTATATTCCTTGCAACTTCTCGTAACGTCACTCATGATGACGGATAGATCTCTCTTCTTTTTGACGGCAATTAGATTTCTTCCAAACATTAAATATTCGTGCGTGTGGTCTTGGGTGCCTGTGTGCATAACTTCCAATTTATCGAAAATGAATAGCACCGGCCAAGTTTTGTCACACTCAGGTAACCCTGACAACACTCGGATAACCCTGACAACACTCGGATAACCCTGACAACACTCGGATAACCCTGACAACACTCGGATAACCCTGACAACACTCGGATAACCCTGACAACACTCGGATAACCCTGACAACACTCGGATAACCCTGACAACAGTCTGATAACCCTGACAACAGTCTGATAACCCTGACAACAGTTTGATAACCCTGACAACACTCTGACAACCCGACAACACTCTGATAACCCGACAACACTCTGATAACCCTGACAACACTCGGATAACACTGACAACCCTCTGATAACCCTGAAAAACCTCTGATAACCCTGAAAAAACTCTGATAACCCTGAAAAAACTCTGATAACCCTGAAAAAACTCTGATAACCCTGAAAAAACTCTGATAACCCTGACAACACTCTGATAACCCTGACAACACTCTGATAACCCTGACAATACTCTGATAACCCTGACAACACTCTGATAACCCTGACAACACTCTGATAACCCTGACAACATTCTGATAACATTGACAACACTCTGATAACCCTGACAACACTCTGATAACCCTGACAACACTCTGATAACCCTGAAAAAAATGATAACCCTGAAAAAAATGATAACCCTGACAACCCTCTGATAACCCTGACAACACTCTGATAACCCTGACAACACTGATAACCCTGACAACTCTGATAACCCTGAAAAACTCTGATAACCCTGACAACACTCTGATAACCCTGACAACACTGTTAACCCTGACATCCTTCTGATAACGCTGAAAACACTCTAGAAACCCTGAAAAACAATACTAACCCTGACAACCCTTTGATAACTCTGAATACACTCTGATAACCATGACAACGCTCTGATAACCGTGACAACGCTATGATAACCGTGACAACCCTGACACCCCTCTAATAACCCTGACGACCTTCTGATAAACGTGACAACACTCTGATAACCCTGACAACACTCGGATAACCCTGACAACACTCAGATAACCCTGACAACACTCAGATAACACTGACAACACTCTGATAATCCTGACAACACTCTGATAATCCTGACAACCCTCTGATAACCCTGACAACCCTCTGATAACCCTGACAACCCTCTGATAACGCTGAAAACACTCTAATAACCCTGAAAAACAATATTAACCCTGACAACCCTCTGATAACCCTGACAACACTCTGATAACCCTGACAGTCCTTTGATAACTCTGAAAACACTGATAACCATGACAACACTATGATAACCTGACAACACTCTGAAAACCTTGACAACACTAACAACCCTGCCAACACTCTGATAACCCTGACAACACAAATGAGAGTCAAACCAACCACAAGGCCCTCAGTGGAATGGCCTCTATTCAGAAACTTTCAATGCTACTTGACCTTTGGATAAAATTTATTTGAAATAACATTACTCTTAATTTCTGCGCTAAAATTCAACTTTTTAAAGATGCCACAATTACACAATTTACTTCCAGATATTAATAAAAAATAGTTCTTATCTAGCACGTACCAATGCCACCAATGCACTAGTGCAATGGGGTGTACCAAGGCCTCCGGTGACGTCTACCCTGCATCAGAACCGATCCTACCTACCGGGCAATACAGCAGCACGCCAACAGACACTGCCATTGATGAGGCCAAGGCGGTCCAAAGACCTGGTGGCAGTGCGCAGGCGGTGCGGCATCAAGTTGGGAGAGGGAGACGAGAGTTGAAGCAACCCAAGAACCGCGCTCTAGCTAGATTGCAGAGCATAACAAATAGACATGACCTGGTGGATAGTGACACCTATGCAGCTACTTGAGTGAAGCTGAAGCAATACACGCGTCACGATATAGCTATATTGATGTCTAGCATAACAACTACGCTAGCATGACAACTACGCTTGCATAAAAGACACATGCATACCCGCAGAGGGACATCACGCATGGGGACACGAGTGTCTAGCCTGAAGCAATACTGGGAAGCGCCCTCTCTCTCTTGCTCGACTCACTCGCTCAAGGAATTTTCCTCTTTCGCCACACTTTTAGTCTGGCAGGCAAATGTTCACATTTCAACGTTTGATACTGTCTATGCAGCATAAAATCAACAGGAAAACTAGTTTCGTATACGAAGTGACGCAACAAAACGGGAGGGTATCGCAGGCTCCACAACGTTTGCAAACTTATCAGGTAGAAAGCGGTAAGCCCTTCTCCCACCCAGCCTGCATATTGGACGCGGGTGCCTACTCTCTGGTGGTGGGGATTGCTGCCCGTTGGCTATGCTGGAGAGTGACGCAAGATTGGTTGGTTTTATGATGGGGAAGCGAAGACAATTCACTGTACCCCATCAAGTGTGTTGCGGTGCAACTAATTGGTATAGCCAAGAGGTGTAAAACTGATGTGGTATTATACACGCTGGAACCAATTTCATTATCTTCAAGTGTATCATTGGGGTATGGCAAGTGATATTGAGCACTTTCAACGTCATTCTAAATGTGCCTTCTTGAAAGTTCTTTCAAAATTGCGCCGGTGTCAAATGACGAGAACTTCACCATATCCACTGGGGCGGCACATCAATTTCTCCAGCACACTCATTGCAATTGTTCAAACCTAAATAGGAAGTATCAACTGCATGGCCAGACATGGCAACTTGGCCGCCCTTCACAAGAAGCCATCACAGTGCTGCGTTCAGTACGCGGAGGTCACCAGAACATGACTCGTGGTCGCTTGGGTTACTCGTACCTTAATCACGGGCGCGTTCAGAGCCATCACTCAACTTTCCACGGCAGCTGTTTGCAGTCTACACGTAGGGAAGAGGTTTATCTCTTAGTGAAACAATTTTGTTCGCGCTGGCTTTAGGAAAAAAGAAAACGAGCAAAAATGACTTGTTTTACCAGTCAGGTCCGTTCTACTTGCCACGAACAGTGACAGTATTCCACTGAGCATAGTTAGGATTGCCGGACACAAACACAATCTCAACATCCAGAACAAACAAATAAAAGAAAATGAGCCGCGATCTTCACAACACTAATGTATCCAGAACTGATGACTGTACTCTTCAATAGAAACCATGCAGTTTTCCATCTTCACACCACTAACGTATCCAGAACTGATGACTGTACTCTTCAATAGCAACCATGCAGTGTTCATCTTCACACCACTAACGTATCCAGAACTGATGCCCGTACTCTTCAATGGCAACCATGCAGTGTTCCATCTTCACACCACTAACGTATCCAGAACTGATGACCGTACTCTTCAATGGCAACCATGCAGTGTTCCATCTTCACACCACTAACGTATCCAGAACTGATGACTGTACTCTTCAATAGCAACCATGCAGTGTTCCATCTTCACACCACTAACGTATCCAGAACTGATGACTGTACTCTTCAATGGCAACCATGCAGTGTTCCATCTTCACACCACTAACGTACCCAGACATCGGCCGACGGTTATCTGCCGCCTCTGGGGACCCTCGCGAAACGTTCTGGCTGAAGCAGAGGCTAGGACTGGCTGTGCAACGCGGCAACGCTTTGAGTGTACAATTAGCATGTAAGCCTATCAATTCGGGGAGTTATAGATCGGATCTTTGTTAAGGTAGAGGGGGTAGGCCGTCACTCCAGCAGGGCTGGAGGCGGTAGTAGTATGGTTGGATGCCACAACTTCTGGCGAGTGTTGGGGCCAGGGGTCTCCCTACTCTTTGGGGGCCTTAGGAAATAAATGGTGGAGGCATCTTCCCGGGGCCTTCGGGCCCCATTT
>SDVV010040446.1:0-10535 GCA_016164225.1 Gammarus roeselii | reverse complement strand
TCCGGTCTGCTGGTTCTTCTAGCACAGTAGCACTCTTGCAGTGTTTGTTGTCCTTGCTACCTTTTTACCCCTTTGTATGTGTATATGTGTTGTATATTAGGTAGCACCTTGGGGGCTTTGGGTAGAGGCCCTTTAGTTCCAGGGACCCCCTTTTTATATTGCATTTAATTATTGTATTATTTACAGGTGCCCCGACCTTCATATGTTGACCTGTAGATCTGGCAGAGTATTATTACCTTGTCATGTTGTAATTCGCGGGGTAGGATGTGCTTGCCAGCCTGTTGTAAATATTGTAATAAAGATTTAATAAAGAGAGAGTGGTAAATGCAAGTCGGCCAGTTGGCCGCGTCTCTTGTCACGTCCGTGACTAAGAGTTCATATTTGGGAGGATAGGAAGCTATAAGGGTGTGAGGAGGCTGTCTCAACGGGCTGGTGAGCGCATCTGAACCTGGTGCCTAGAAGGGACCCACACATATTTTCCCCTGAAGAGCACTCAGTGCGGTCTGTTTACAACACTATCAAACAGAAGATTTTTAAATTTGAAAAATCGTCAAACAGAAACTTCATCCAACGGAAACTTCGCCGAAATGAAGTTTCGTCAAAATGAACTTCTCTCAGAATAGAACTTAGTCATAGGAAGCTTCATCAAAATTAAGTCTCGATAACTATAGACCAATCAGTCCCACATCTGTTGCCGGCATAACCTTGGAAAGATTGATAGAACAAGTATAACAAGTCAGCAAGTGAGAAATTGCCTCATCAAGGAAACCCAACCCAGTTGCAGAAGCAAACTTAGCAGCCTGTTCAATCTCCTGGACTTTTTCAACAAGGTCACCGAGATACACGATGTAACCAAAGCTGTCGAACTTACTTATCTTGACTTTCAAAAAGCGCTTGATGAAGGTCCTCTATCGAAGCC
The DNA here is from genome assembly GCA_016164225.1 of Gammarus roeselii. Taxonomy (NCBI): domain Eukaryota; kingdom Metazoa; phylum Arthropoda; class Malacostraca; order Amphipoda; family Gammaridae; genus Gammarus; species Gammarus roeselii. The sequence continues at coordinate 9,616 of SDVV010040446.1, read as the reverse complement.
TACTGAAACAGGTAGAGGCGCTCATGGGCCGCAAGCAAAGGCCTGTGTCGACGAAAGAAAAAGTAAATGGGCTGTGGTAACATCTGAAGTACCACAGGGCAGTGCTTTTGGCCCCTCCTCTGTATAATCTATGTATATGGCATCGACACCGACATCGTTAGCAAGTTATCAAAATTTGTTAACGACATTAAATTCTGCCAAAAACGGACTGTGATCACATTACTATCAAAAGGGATCTTAATAAACTAGTGGACTGGTCTTTAATGGTCTTTAAAGATGAACTTTAATGTGAATTAATGCATTGTTATGCATGTTGGATCTCACAATAGAAATTCTGTTCATGTGATGGCAGACCAGCTTATGACTGAAGTCGACCAGCTACGAGATCTTGGAGTACCGATAACCATAGATCTTATGTGGAAGAACAAAGTGGAAGCTAGCTATGAGAAAGACAATGGAGTTCTTGACATTATATCCAGAAACTTCCACTACAGGTCCAGGGACACTGTACTTCCGTTATATACTTCAGTCGTCAACCCTCAAATGGAATTTGCAGTACAATTTCGGTCCCATCACCTAAGAGAGGATATCAACAAGTTGTAATCGTTCAACATCGAGCGACAAAAATGATTCCGGAACTGAGAAATAAGCCCTATCGACAACGGCTTTAGGTTTTTAATCTGTCATAATATTCTATTTATTTCACCTCCGTAATATTAGAGGCGAAGATTCTTTCACTGCTTCAAGTCTATTCAGATCTTTCTGTTTATGGGGGATCCAAAGAGGAGAGCATTAGTCAATGACTGGTTGGATTAGTTGCTTCCAAAGAGTCAACATTGTCCTTTTATCCCTAGCCTGACATCACTTGAAATAAGACGACTTAAAGATCAGTTAATAGCGACCTTCAAATAACTAAATGGGCTTACCAGAGCTAGCCCTTAGAGCCTCGTTGATCAAGATTGCAATCCAAGGAACAGAAATAATGGAAAGCCGTCACGACAACACTGGAGGACTAATAATGCATCCCTTCTAAGAACACGTGGCGTAAGGACGACTATTGCCGCTGAAGGTGGCAACAACCTCCGTTGGAGCCTTCAGCATCGGGCAGCACATGAACGATGGGCACCTCATTCAGGTTGGGCTAGTACTACAAACTTAATTTTGAAGTACTGCTACAATGCCGTCACAGGCCTACTACTACAACTACTACAAATTCGCATTTGTTCAATTACTGATTATTAACCAACTCTCTTTTGATTATTTTTTCACAGACACTTTTGTGTACTTTTTTACAGACTCTCTTTTGTGTACTTTAATTGTGAGAGCTGTATTAAGTGTAAATTATCTGAAAATTATTCGCCGGTAATTAAGTGTGTTAGGGGTAATAAGTGCTGTAAATATGTATTAGGTTAACGCACGCGAGCAGTTGAGGGCGGAAATTCCCCTGGACGACGTTGAAGATGCCTCCTACTCTGGCGTACTTCTCGGTCAGCTTCGCCAGCATGAGCAGGAGAGTCTTCGGGGACCTCGCGGGAAACCTCGTCTGCCGGTTCTGTGAGCTGGATGGCAGGCTTGACCGGGTCCTGGCGACCTTCCAGGGCCTGCGGCGGAGGGACAACGACGACGGAGAGGACAGGATCCTTGCGGGGAAGGAAGCTGCGTACTGTCGCCAGTGAGTATGTGGGGATGAGGAGATTGGCAGGACTTGTGAGTCCGTAGCGGAGCTGAGAGCCGAGGTACGTGAGGTTCAAGAGGACCGTGTTAGTAAGCGTGATCTAGAGACACTTACGTTCTGATATGGAGAAGGCTAGTAAGGGCCTGGCGGAACAGACGAGGAAGCTAGTAAAAGTTAATGAGTTGGTGGTCCATGCTTTTCTGCTGGATGGAGAGTCATCCCGGGAGAGGATTGACCGAGGGGACCCAGTTCGATCGCGGAAGAGTCTTGGTGGTTCTGCTCAGACTTCCTACCGTGACGTCCTTGGTTAGAGTCTGCAATGGCAGCCCGCATCCACCCCTAAAACCATATCAGGGCTACCGGGGGTGGATGTGAGCTCACAACTTGCTTCCCCCCCTATAACCAAACCCGGGGTACCTACTTTCCGTCAGGCCAAGAGGTCATCGGCTGCCCGGAAACTGAAAACCGTGACTAATGTGATGCCTTGGACCATAACATCCGCGGATCGAAACCGCACGCAAGCTCGGCGGGGCGGCGTAGATTCGGATGGATTTCCGCAGGTCCAGTCACCTTCGTGAACCGGCCAACGTTTGTGATGCCAACGCGCAACACTTTTGAGAAGTTCACCGACCTGGAGGGCGAAATTGAGACACTTGTCCTTGGTGACTCTATCGTCCGACACCAGGTGTTTGAATTTGCTCAAAGGTGTAAGACAAAGAGGCGGGTTATTTGCAAGCCTGGTGCCACGATTGAGAAGATCGGAGGTGCCCTTGCAGAGGTTGAAGTTTCCAGCTGGGAGACACTCATAATCTGTCATGTAGGCACCAATGATTTTAAAAAGACAAGGTCGGAAGATCTGTTAGCCAAGTTTAGGCAGCTGATTTCTAACCTCAAGGCGAGAACGGATCGAGTGGCTATCACATCCATTTTACCGCGAATGAATGATGATGACGAGCTGTATAGCAAGTTAACCTACGCAAATCGAGACCTCAAGACCATTTGCAAGTCCAGTGGAGTATCCTTCATTAACTTGTTTGATGACTTTCGGGAGAGGCCCGATATTTTCCTAAAAGACGGCCTACATCTGAATAATGTAGGAAATGTTCGACTTGGCAGACTACTCCACTTGAGCCCTAAGAAATACTATACCCAAAAATTAGGGGTCAAGCGTACTTTAAGCGGACCAGTTTCGGCCGCAGGGACCATAACCTAGAGGGCCCTGTGCCCGCAGCAAATTCCCCGACGGGAGCGATGACCAAGCGGTCGCTTCAGGAGGAAGAAACTGCGGGCATGGTAGATGCGTTACAGGGCTCACAAGAAGGCAATTCTAGGGATGGTCAAGATCCTGGTTTACAGCCGCCAGGTCGAGACCCCCCAATGATGAAGAAGTCAAAGACCGAGACACGCACCGTCTTAAGGTCTTCTTCTGTAACGAGCAGTCCCATGCCTCTAAGTTTGAATAACTGAGGGGACTGGCTACCCTGCACTCGTTTGATGTCATTGGCATAAACGAAACATGGCTCGATCTCCAGAGTCAAAACCTGGCAGCAGAGACAATGTTACCAGGCTACAAAATGTTCAGCGTGGATAAACAAACCCTTAGTAAACGAGTGGCGGGTCTGTGCTGTACATAAAGGAGATACTGCATCCGTTTCTAAGAGTAACGCTCGACACAGTTTCTTGCGAAATGCTCAACTTAGAAATCAAAGTGGTCCATGCGACACTGAAGCTGGCAATGGTGTAACACAACAGTCACATCCTTGCGGAACAAGATGCCCTGTTCTATGAGACGGTGGAAGAAATAGGTTCAAATAATCATGAGACTATCATTTTTGGCGACTTCAATATCCCTTATATTGACTGGGTGAGCCTAACTTCACAGGCTCCAGGCAATAAACTAACGGAGTTTATCGCCGATAATGGTATGACCCAGTATGTTCGTGAACCAACCCGGGGAACAACATACTGGACCTAGTCATGACAACTGAGGAGCGCTTGGTCGGCAACATCTTAGTTGGCAATAAGCTGGGAGGTGCTGACCACAACGCGGTGGAATTCACCATCGAAGTGCCCCGTCCAGCCCCCCAGGGAGCTATACGCCACCCCAATTTTGTGCGAGCAGGCTCCCAGGGGATGAGTGATTAACTAAGTGCGCTTAACTTAATCGAACAACTCTGAGGAGGTACGGTGGACGCTTGCTTCCTCGTCCTCAATGAGAGAGTTCACGAGCCCAGCGACCTATGTATTCCTTTGGAGACAATTGATCCTGCTCAAAGGATCAGGCCTCCTTGGTGGAACGCAGAAGTTGCAAGAGCCTTGAATCGTCGCGATCGACTAAATGCGCAACGACTGAGGGATAACACCGCATAGGCTGCAGAACTGCATTGCCTGGCGTGTAGGACAGCCACTAGACTAGTCCGATCCTCTAAGTGCACGAAAGATAAAGACATTGCGGATAACGCCAAAGAGAACCCAAAGGATTTCTATCGCTACGTCAACGAGCGTAAAATTGCTAGGGACTCAGTTGGTCCGCTAATGGATGAAGATGGTGTGCTCAGAACGTCATCTGAGGACATAGCCAGTGAACTGGAAAGCTTCTTTTGTTCAGTGTTCACAGTTGAGAGCCCCGGCTATGAACGAGAGACTGTTTACGCTGGGGAAGTCAGCCTCATAGACATTGCGTTCACAAGAGAGTAAGTTGTCAAACAGCTAGAGGGATTGGACATTTACAAATCGATCGGTCCCGATGGACACCACCCAAGAGTTCTTATGGAAACTCGAGGACAATTGGCGGATTCCCTAACCCAAATCTTCCACTTATCGATGATGAGTGGCGATGTCCTCGAAGACTGGAGAGTTGCTAACGTTACGTCAATCTTCAAGAAAGGCGACCGACAATCGCCCAGCAACTGTCAACCGATCAGCTTGACGTCGATCGTGTGCAAAACCATCGAGCGATTGATACGAAATCGTCTCGTCGATCACCTGGAAGACAACGGACTCATTCACGACACTCATCACGGCTTCCGCCGAAAGAGGAGTTGTCTGACGAATCTGCTGGACTTTTTCAATGAGGTGATCAACGTGTACAACCGCCGCAAGGCAGTGGATGTTATCTACCTAGATTTCCAAAAAAACTTCAACAAGGTGCCGCACAGGAGATTGTTACACACGAAGTCTTTGAGCTCGACGTTGGTGGCAACGTACTTCGCTTGCTGCACGCCTGGCTAACAGGACGCATGCAAAGAGTCAGCATCGGACAGGCTTTGTCCGAGTGGGCCCCTGCTACCTATGGATGCCCCAGGGCAGTGTCCTGGGTCCTATCCCCTTCCTCATCTATGTAAGCGACATGGATGCGGGCTTCTGTTTAAGGTATCGAAATTTGCCGACGACACGAAGCTCTGCCATGCAGCACAGAGGGAGAGAGACAGAGTTGAGATTCAACAAGATCTTGAAAAACTCGTCCAATGGTCGGAACCGTGGCAGATGCCCTTTAATGTTGCAAAATGTACAGTTATGCACATGGGGTGTTGCAATGCCAACTTCAACCACACGATGGCAGGAAGCGATCTTGCAACTGTTGACCAGCAGAGAGACTTGGGCGTCCAAATCTCGAAAGATTTAATATTGGGCGCACAGGTCGAAGAAAGTTACAAGATAGCCAATCGCAACCTTGGGTACATCTCCCGTAACTCCCTCTGCAAGACGAAGTACATGGTACTGCCGTTGTACACGTCCCCACCTCGAGCATGCTGTCCAATTTTGGTCTCCACACATGAAGGGGGAAATATCCAAACTGGAACGAATCCAGCATCGTGCTACTTAGCTCATCCCGCAGTTACGACACCACAGCTACAAGGATACGCTTAATGAGCTTGGCCTCACCACCCACGAGCAGCGAAGGCTGAGGGGCCAGCTCATTGAAACCTTCAAGTACTTGAAGGGATTCAACAACGTGAGTCCTGTCGGCCTTTTCGACATTTACCACAACATTTGTACCCGAAACAACGGGGAGAAACTTGTGTAAAAACGTTTCGCTACGATTATTGCGCGACACTTTTTCCCGATCGCAATCTCGCGGGCTTTGGACAATTTACCAACTGCGGTAGTTGGCTCTGAACCCTTGAATGCGTTTAAAACGCGCTTGACAAACACTGGGCTAAGGGACTCGTTTAACCTGAGAACGACACGACTTTCCCAGAAGCGGTCGAGATTATAATTATAAGGATATAGGGAAGGAGCATGACACGGCTCTCTTCACAATTCAAGCTATTACTACTTATAAATCCATTCTTAGTAACAATAATAGCATGTCTCTGTTGGTAGTAGTTGTTAATTATTACTCATAATTTCATTATCAGTAACAATGTAATGATTGCTATTGCTGACCAACTCAAGCGACTAAAAAACTCCAAATCGGAACGGAACGCTTTCTACCATTTACATAGCAAGGGCAGATAGACTGATAATACTGCATTGCAAGTTCAGACAGATTGATAATATCTCGGTAACGATCATTCGTATAGCAATTCACTGGGTGCGAGGTGTTACGACGACTCGCATCCACTCCTATACCCTCTGCCAGGGCCACCGGTACTGGGTGTGAGCCAGTAACGGTACTCGCAGTCATCCATCCCGTTAGTCTGCGAGGCCATCTGTTGTCCCCCAAGTATGATAAGCAGATGAGGAACTATGGTATCTCAAGAATCGACACCACCTAAGAGGAGAGCTTGCTCAACTCGAGGCGGCGGTGAAGACTCACAGGAATACTATTTATTTTTACTCCTCATTTTTATTATTCTTATGTGGTACGGTGCCAGCATTCACCACCTCTACCCACGATATCCGAAAATTGAACCCGCACCAAGAGGAGAGATCCTGCTCAGCTCTGTGACACGACCTAAATTCTACGGGTATCATCCATTGCTGAGGCAACGAGTATTTTACTACGGAGGAATCTTGCCGACACCATGGCCTTTTTTTTCTCACTTTTTTACCCTCCCTGTGGAATAGGAAAACAAGGAAAAAAATCGAGAGAGATTGACAACAATTGCAAACTGGTGCAGGTGAAGTCTGTCGGCGACTCACCCTTCACCCCATGATATTTGAAAATCGAACCCGCACCAGGAGGGGAGCTTTGCTCAACTCTACGGTACGACGGTACGACAGATATCATCTACTGTTGAGGCAATGAGTTTTTCCTATGGAGAGACCTTGCTGACACGATGGTATTTTTATTTTCAATTTCCTACCTTCCCTGCGGGAGAGAAAAGAGAGTGGAAAAATGGGGAAAGATCGACAACAATTACGAACCAGTGCGGGTGGAGTCTGTCGGTGACACATCGGCGCTTGCCGATGAGCCGCAACGGCGGCTCACCCCCATACTGCTTGATATGCGGAAATCAAACCGCACCAGGAGGTGAGCGTTGTTCAACTCTACGGTACGATGCAGATTCAACAAACAAGTGCGGGTAAATTCTGCCGGCAACCCAGCGACGCTTACCGATGAGCCGGAACGGCAGCTCACCCCTCACCCCCACCCATGATATGCCAAAATCGAACCCGCACCAGGAGGTGAGCTTGCTTTCAACTCTAAAATACGACGTAGATTTGACAGATATTATCCATTGTTGGGGCAATGAGTATTTTTTCTACGGAGAGACCTTGCCGACACGATGGTATTGTTTTTCTTACTTGTCTACCTTCCTTGTCGGGAGAGAAAAGAAAGGTGAGAAATAGGGATAACATCAACCTGTTGGATCAGTGAGCACCCTCCTGTGGAGGGGCACTGTCGACACGATGCTACTCTCTTTTTCTTCTCTTCTTCCCTTCGTGTCAGAAGGGAAATAGAAAAAATAAAAATATTGATATTGACAATAAATATTACCTAATCATTTCCACTTGAAAGATATAAGGCCCCTCAGGCATCTAAGCTGAAATAAATATGCACTATATCGCTTGGAGAGTACCTTCTGGCATCTCGATCTGAAATAAATGTTACATGCACCTCATGCACTTGGACCATTATTATTTTGGAGATACCCCTCCGGCATCTCACATTTGAACTTCCTCTGTACAGTGTGGATGAACTAAACATCTTCTCTCTCTCCTGTAGCACAGATCCGGGAGAGACCTGTTGCAGCATGGTGCTGAGCGACGCTTGCGTACTAACCATTTTTTCATTGACATTCGAGCACATTAAATTTAAATACCGGTGTTTTACTCTTTGACTAGAATCTGGGATAACTGTTCTTTTGCGATAGCCGTTTTTGACTAAAATCTGCGATACCTGTTCTTGAAAATATAAAATACTTCTGATTCTATTACTGAACTGGATTTTCGACCCAATTTCAAAATCTTAAACAGATACAAATAATTCTTGCTTTTCGAGTAAATTTAGCAATAACTGATCAGAAATTTAAAAACCTTTGTTCTCTCTGACTAAACTCGATTGAAAATAACATCAAATTTTAATACTCTTGCCATTCTTGGACTGAAACTTGCAATAATACCCGTTTTTCGAAATTAATTATACCCGTGGTTCTCTTGACTGAACTCAGGAGTTACCACGAGCAACTCTTTCCTAGGAGATGTCACTCTGACTCTCACCTTGAAGTGCGTCAGCCTTCAAGGAACCTGCAAAAATAACAATTTTCATTATTGCAGGTTCCTTGATAAAGTGTCAATTTAAATGCAGATTTATTGCTCTATTTCGGATAAAATTCTACGTGTATGGTTGTCAAAACTAAAAGTATTCATTTCTATTGGTTATTTACGAAACTAAAAATGTAGATACTGTTCTCTCGCATTTTGACTAACTTCTGCGATAACTATTCGTCAAACTTAAGAATATATGTCTCATTTGACTAAGCTCAGGAGTTGCCACGGGAAACTTTTTTTTTAGCAGATATCCTTCTGACGTCTCTCATGAATTTTGAAATTCTCTTGTAGGACAAATCACACGTGTTCAGAGACTTACTCTACTGAACACTAGGGAGAACCACTCTAAGGAAACAGGGCGTGGAGCTCTCCTACATATGCACTTATCAAAATTTCACGACATGTTTGAAAATTCCGACCTTGACTCTAGATTAGCCAAGGGCAGGCTATTCTTAGGAGATGTCACTCCGACGTCTCACATTGAAGTGCGACAGCCTTCAAGGAACCACTTACGTACAAAAGACTTTATCTTCTGAGCACCTGGAGGAGGACCACTACCCGGGCACCTGGGTGTGGTGCTCCTCGCAAATGTGCACATACTTGTCAAAATTTGATAGCCATATGCTCCTTCGAAGTAGACTCAATACCTAATTGGAGTCCGTCTGACCCAACCTCTGGGGCGAGTTCTCTGAACGTATGGGCGTGGCTGTTTCTGCTCGACCGTCTGAGATGCGACCGCCTGATTTCTAAATACTTCGCTTCCCATCTTGTTCGCCCCGTTCCTGAATTGTCGTTCTGACACTCGACCCTTTCTTCTCCGGGGCTGAAATGCCTCTGGTGGTAGTAGTAGGGTTGTAACTAGTGTGGTGGTGGTGGTAGTTGTGGTTTCTCTCCTTTCTATCCTTACAACTTTATTTTTCTGTATTTGTGCATGAATTTCTAAAGCCTCGTTGCTGATGATACGGCCCTGGTTGCGGATTCGGAGGAGAAACTATGTAGGCTAGTGTCTGAGTTTGGTAGAGTGTGTGAGAGGAGGAAGCTTCGAGTGAACGTGGGTAAGAGTAAAGTAATGAGATGCTCGAGGACTGTCGATGCGAGCAAAATTAGTGTCACCCTAAATGGTGAGCTCTTGGAGGAAGTTCAGTGTTTTAAGTATCTGGGCTCACATGTGGAGAAAACTGAACTAGTGGAAACTGAAGTGAAGGCGCGAGTGAAGGAGGGATGTAAAGTGTTGGGTGCACTGAAGAGTGTAATGAGCTGTAGGACGTTGGGGATGGAAGC
>SDVV010040445.1:0-10535 GCA_016164225.1 Gammarus roeselii | reverse complement strand
GGGCTTTTGCTGCCATTGACGGGACCTTCGCCTTAAGAGCAGGTGTCGAGCAAGCGTTCCGTATTAACCATCACTGTTGGTAAACCATTGCATATCGTTCGGTCGTCCATGACCAGGAAGGGCTTTTGCTGCCATTGACGGGACCTTCGCCTTAAGAGCAGGTGTCGAGCAAGCGTTCCGTATTAACCATCACTGTTGGTAAACCATTGCATATCGTTCGGTCGTCAATGATCAGGAAGGGCTTTTGCTGCCATTTGAAAAAAAATTGCAGCTAAAATAAAAAAATTAGGTGGATACTTCTTTTTATGCTTCGCTCGCTTCAAAGATGTAGGACAAAAACAAAAGTATCGATAATTCTTAATATCACTCGACTTCTCACAGTGGTCAAATTAGGATTATCAGGAAGGTACGCTTATCGTGAATTACGCTGATAATTATGATCATCAGGAATTACGTTTAACGTGGATTACGCTAACAATTATTCCTATCGGAAATTACGCTTATCGGATATAACTTCCATCGAAACTTACACTAATAATTACAAATATTCGGTTTAATGAAATATTTGGTGTAATAATAAGAAAATAAAGTATTCGTTTAATATAAATTCGTCTTTGGTGTCGACTCATTTACATAAGAAGGGAAGCTCTCATCGGAATCACTTCACAATAAATACCCGAATGAATGATACTTCTGCACCGCCCTCATGGACACGGCCCATTGTAACTACGCGCGCGATATGATTAAAGGTGTACCCAAGGCCGACGTTGTTGTTGTAAGAACGATTAGTCATCTCAAGGCTTCCTAAACTCCTGATGATGTGTTAAATATAGCGTCTTTATGCTGGCGGTGGAGAGTGCGACGTGTCGTGCCGAGCATCGGCGACGCCCATGCGGAAGCTCGCTCCTCGATGGGGCTCTTGGCACGTTGGGGCAGGCACGGCTTTGGCGCAAGCCTTTGCTGTTTTACACCCAAAAGGTCATTAGATTAGTTACGGAAAGTCTCTGTGTCGTTAAGCACCTCATGCGAGAAGTCAAATAGGCTATGGCTGGTACGGGATGGGCTCTTTAACACCCCCCTCCTCCCAATCGCGATATGTGCCGTTAGGTCATTTACATCTACGACTATGAACTACACATGGATGCCTAGGCAGAGATTCTTGATACATCCGATATGAGGGGCCCATTGAGAGATGATTCCTAAAGCTTGTAACAAATTAATTAATCTTTACAACATTTCTATTGTCGTATTGCAGTCGGCTACCTCCCATGTTTGGGATGCGGTATTTCGTGTATGCATGTGTGTAATATGTATGTGTATAAACTGGTTATGATTGTTACCATTTCATAGCCGGTACTGCCACCTGGCGGACGGAAATAAATTGAGGGAAAAGCTCAAAAAAAAAATTTAAGCAAGAGCTTCTGCGTCGTGGTGTAGATCATTGTCTTTATTAACGCATCCCACAGTAATCAGCACTAAGATCAAGCACTGCACAATTATATAAGGCAATATTGGCGTCGATATTTGTCTTATCGTGTATGTTCATGCCAGAATTACATTGCTTACCGTCAAACAACTGACTGGCTAGTATCCTGTTTGTCAATTGTCCTGAGCACCATAATTTTTTGTTGCAATCATTGCACTTTTTACCCTGTCTGTTACAGTGGTCTATAAATCATGCCATATCATACCCTGTCTGTTACAGTGGTCTATAAATCATGCCATATCAAAGAGATCCAAACTTTAGAGCGCGGTTGTTATGCAACATTCATGGACGTAGCTTGCCGTCATGCTTGGGCCTTCTTGATTGGTCTCTAAATCTGGAGGCTTCCAACGCTGCTGCGAGAGCGCACTGCTTGGTCTGTCTTACAGGCTGCCTCTCGTGTCGACCAGACGGCTCGAAAATTGTTGTGGGCGCGTTTCAATTGTTGACTGCTACCAATTTTTTGGCGGCCACCCTCTTATTTCTTATTGCCTCACTTTTGTTACCGCACTCTCATTCATATCGACTCACACATACTGCGTTAGTGTTAAAGCCTTTTAATGATTGCCTCACTCTTATTCCTGTAATCACATTGCCCCTTTTTTGTATATTCTCACTCTAATTCCCTCGAATTCATCAGCTGCGATGTATTCATTGTGGATATATCAATCTCATGCTCACTGTAATTCCCTCTAATTACGCCTGGAATCAAATACCTATCCAACTTACAATATATATTTTTTATTTTAGAAGTAAATTCACAGGGTCAGTGTGTGCAGTTATTTGTAATTGTGTTTGAGACACGGTCAGTGTGTGCAGTTATGTGTCGTTGTGTCTTTTTGTTTGCCATTATGTCGGCTGTGCAGTTATTTGTTCTTTTGTTGCCCAGCGTGTCGGCTAACCTCCGTCGTGTTGTTACAGGATGTTCCAGGGCAACAAACTCCTGAATGGTCTACGCCACAAGATCAGTATGGAGGAGGATGGCAAGGTGTATCATGTCGTCAAGCTGGAGATTCAGAAAGTGTCGAAGAAAGACGAGGGTGAATACAAGATCATGGCCTCCAACAAGGTCGGAGAAGGAGTAGCTACTGTCACCTTACGCTTCGAGGGCGACACAGCCACCGATAAGCCTAAGTAAGAGACAGCTCCCTCTATCACCCTTTGAACTTGACGGAGATATCATAGATACCATACAAATATTACATCTAAGATAAACGACAGTCTATGCGACATACAATGGTGTTTATCAAGTTTTTAACAATTTCATACGCTCAATAAGATCGACATCAGATGCCATTTTACACCTTGAATTAATGTAATATATTGAATAAAGTGTGGACTTCACATGTTTTGAAGCATCAAATTCCAAAAATTAAATTTCAGATTCAAAATTGAACCCATTCATATTAGCGCATATCTGATCACTTCCGATGAAGATTACTACTGCCCGTTGAACTTTTTGCTTGTTCATTTCTGTCGTGACTTTGCTTCTCAGGTTCTCAAGATATTCAATTGTCATCGGCTTGAGTTTGAGGACAATGGATTCCACCTCTCCCCAAAACCAGTAGTCGAGCGGGCCGAGATCAAGGCTTTGAGCGGGCTAAGGCTGGTTCGTTCGGTTGCTGATTACTGATCCCGAAAATGTGTCACGGGTCACAAAATGTGACTCGTTGAAACATTGAGGCGGACCCCTATCTTTTTGATAGAAGAATTCCTCCGACCTAACAGCTAGCAACATTTTTTTGTTAAGGACATTGAGGTGCTTTTCAGAATTAACTGGTACTTTGTCTTCAAACCACACTATCGGCAGCACTCTTTTTAGGGTCTCGCGTTTTTATCGGACATATTTCCGGAGAGAGTAATCAGCCGCCGAACGAACCAGCCTTGGTCCGTTCTTAGCCCGACCTCATCCCGCTCGACTACGGGTCTTATGAGAAAATGGAATCCATTATAGACGAACGCAAGTCAACAACAATTCAATATCTGAATAAAGTTTGACGTGGAGTTGCAAGCTTCATCCGAAAGGTTCTGATCTGCACTTACAAGAATGGGTTCCATTTCAAAACTGAAATTCATTTTCTGTCTTCTGATGAATTAAGACATGTTAAGTGTACTTTTTTTTCAAAATCAATTTTGTTAATTCAATATTTAAAATACCGTACGTCAATTTTATAGAACTTTTAAATAGTTAAAAACTTTATGAACGCCCTGTACTATGCACGAGGCTGTTCTGAATTATTGTCTCATCGATTTTTCCAGACGACAGCTATTCCTACATCATTACTCCCCCTCTTCCTAATCAAATATCCCACAATTTGAAGCATTTAAGCTCACTTCTAATCACACTTTTCCGCAGAATCCCCGATGGGAAGGCCCCGCGCTTCCCCAAGAAGCCCGAAATCAGGCAAGAGGGTGACAAGCTCATCATGGAGTGTGTCCTCGAAGCCAACCCCGAGCCCGAAGTGACCTGGTACAAAGACAACACGGTCAGTAGGGCAGGATGCAAGAGGAATGTTAGCTTTTATTAGATTTTCATAGGAATTGATGTCAATATAAAATAGACCGCAATATTAGTTTTCACTGTTTTTTCATGTTCCTAATCTACCAAGTAGCTATAACATTTAGCTACTAGGAAGATTATGAACATTTAATGTTGTAAAAATGCATATTGCAACCTATTTCTTTAATTATTCCTGCTTTGAATTGAACATTGAAGCTCGGAATATATTTCATGTCGCTGTCATCCACGATATCACCAAAATGCCATCATATTACAACTGGCACCTTGTCGCTGTCGTCCACGATACCACCAAAGTGCTACCCTATGACAACTAGTACCTTGTCGCTGTCATCCACGATACCACCAAAGTGCCACCCTATGACTACTAGTACCTTGTCGCTGTCATCTACGATACCACCAAAGTGCCACCATATGACAACTGGCATCTTGGCGCTGTCATCTACGATATCACTAAAGTGCTATTCTATGACAACTAGTACCTTGTCGCTGTCATCCACGATACCACCAAAGTGCCACCATATGAAAACTGGCACCTTGTCGCTGTCATCCACGATACTACCAAAGTGCCACCATATGACAAGTGCCACTTTATATTGCCTGATAATGTAAGTTCTGTTGACATGGGTGTCAAAAAGCTCCACCAGCGGAATTAGCTTGCTCTCTCAACTTTGATGACCTCTGAAATGCTATGGCTAATCTAAATTACATTAATATCATAATTCAAAACATAAGGCTGATGGGAATGGTGTTTGATGTAAATACGTTCAAGTAAGTCCAATCTTTTGTATTCAAATGTTCCCTATTTAAATAATAGCATGTCACCAGCTGCTCTTGCATAGGTCACATGTAATAATTTTCCTTCCACTTCACTCCATAGTTTGTAATGTTCTCAACTGCTGCTCCCTAGTCGTTGCGGCAGGTTTGAGCGATACAGTTACCGCGTCTAGGGACAAACCTTGTGAATTTCACTCCCACGAAGAACCAGGGATATTCTTTCCCTGTTATAAGATTAGGATCATGCAAACTTGCAGCTCGTCAGACTTTGACATCTCTTAATGGTCAGCTGCACCTGCGGTGTAACGCTTATTTGAAGGAACTGGAAATCACTGCCAATCGGGTTGCGGCATGTTTCTGCTTTCAGAATACTTACCTGCGCAGAGCATTCAATCTATTATGTGAGAACTCACATTTTGTAAATTCTTGACACCTGCCAATGAGTACGTGATGTCTCAATAATATTTCTCACCTATGTGATAACAATTTAGGAGTGCGGTATGCCTGCATTTGTCGTCTCGATTCATTGTTAATATACTACACGTAGGAGCTCCCGACTTTTGATTGTTAGATGACTGATGTTATCTTCTCGCTGCATCATTATTATACAACACGTAGAGCTCCCGACTTTTGATTGCTAGATGACTGATGTTATCTTCTCGCTGCATCATTATTATACGACACGTAGGAAATCCCGACTTTTGATTCTTGGATGACTGATGTCATCGTCTCGCTGCATCATTATTATACTACACGTAGGAGCTCACGACTTATGAATATTTAATTCTTGCATATGGGTAAGTGATGCCGCATCAACGTTCTCCTCGTTGTGCTCACAACCTACAAGTACGTGCTGCCTCATTCCTTTATTTAAATTGTGTTTTCTCAGCTTATCCAAGAGCACGGGCGCATTTCGATGTACAAGAAGATCTGCGGTAAGGATATGTACGTGGTGTCGGTGACGGTGATGGGACCAACTGCGGACGACGGCGGCCAGTGGCGTTGCAATGCCTTCAACCCTTTCGGCGACTCCAACGCAAACATCGCACTCAACTTCAAGGGTACGACAATAGAGGGCAGGCCTCTGCATAGCAACATTCGGACTTAGCCTTGACTCTTCATTTCACGGCAGCGCTTGCAATGAGTGTTTGGTTGTTTTTTATACTATCAAAATTGTTACAAATTGTATCATTCTTATTAGTATTATGGCGACTCAGTTAATGTTGAAACTACCGATGAGTTGTGGTTTTGTTTTCTCAAACATGATCTTGAATAGTCCATGTTCTAATTAGGTCTGCAAATATTTGTTTCTCTACTGATGTTATAACAGCCGCTAATGTGTGCTGTTTTGTTGCAGAGGGAGTGGCCATTCCTGAGGGCTTTGCCCCCACCTTCCTCGACAAGCCATCCATCATTCCTAACGAGACTGGGACTATGATTACCATGAAGGTGAGCTGATGGCCTGCATAACACATCATTTGTCTATTGGTAAATTACCAATGGAATAATTTGTCGGAAATACACGCTGGATAACCTTCATTCTACACTTCTATGTGGTCGTACGTTATTAGCGTATTACCGACAATTTTTGTCATAGAAGTCTGTTAACGACTCACTTCGGGAATGTTGTGCTGGAGAAACAAGACCTTCACTCCTCAGTGCATGTTGCTATATCACTGAAAACACAAACTGCGTATATCCTTCACGTATATTACTGTTATAAGGCACAAACTGCGGGTATCCTACAAGTCTATTACTGTTATAATGTTTCCCAATTTCTACAAACTATAGTGTGTTAATTTTAATTACGCGTCTTATTGTTTCTAAACTGATTACTTTTTATTATATCATGTCAGGGAAATATATGTCGGTAAATCCAGGGTCATCGCTATCTTCATTTCATGAAGGGCTTCTAGTAAGAAAATGAAAAACGATTATATGTCAAATCACACAGTAGGTTCAACTTAGACATGTTTTTGATAACAACTCGTCAAATGTACAAAAAATAAAACTGCCAGACATCACTCGTAGGCGCTTATTCTTTCTTCAATAACTGATTATCCTACGTTGTTTCAATCTCAATTCGTGAATATTTACCTTTGAATATTTTTCTTGCCCTTCATACCTCGATTGGCTCCATGCTCACTTTTCTTAGTTTGATTATTTGCTTTGTAGTTCGTTTTTTCCTGCTATCTATTGCCCACATCTTATCTCTTGACCGGTATCTCTTTCCCTAACCTTGCCCAGGTTCGCTGCAAGGCCAAGCCTGAGCCAACCGTCGAGTGGTACAAGGACGGTGTTAAGCTGGAGACAGTCAAGCGCCTTGTTATTAAGGAGCACAAGGTCACCGAGGAGATGTTTGAATACTCTTGCATCGTTAAGGTAAGACACAGCAACTAAAAGGACATGCGATAAGTGATCATCGAAGCATGCTTATTGAACATCTTCCAGATACCGTCCATTACTCGCAAACTGTACATGCACAGTACCTGTACCTTATCCCTACAGCATTTTCTCCACTAGGATGTACAGTGTCACCATTCCCCTACACCAGTTCGATAGTGCATAGTTGCCATGACATGATTATTTAGGAAATTTCTGTTTTTGGATGATTGCGAAACTTTCTACTCAAGGAAGTTATTTGTAAAGTGATGTAAACATCCACAGGACTCCTGCATTTTGAACCTTATTTCATTGACTAAAGGCTGAAAATCAAATATCTCAGTTACCAACAGTAATTGTAACGATGAAACTCAACCGCTTTCATGTTTGGAAAATTGACCTGTTTAAATACGCTACATTTCTCAACCTTATTATCGTCATTATAAGTAGACGCAAATAAAACAGGCAAATAATAATTGAAGAGCGCTTACGACGCAGGTTTGACTTTTGAAACCCTTTAACTGAGAAGATGTGTTGAATGATGGAGTGGAATTTTGTGATTTGATTCCCCAGAATAGAATAGACCGCTCGTTACCGACCCTTGTAGAAAGCCCTTCTCTTCCCACCACTTCCTTGTAATTGTAAGAAACATCTTTGATCACTTGTTCTTTTATTTAATCTTGAAAACATTTAATATGCCTGATTTGGCACATTTTACACTAAGTAAAGTATGTTCTAACGTACATTCCATGCTCTTCCCATATGCATAGCATACATGACTTGTGACATCGAGCAATATTCAAACATACTACCTTCGTTATAGCGTACCCTTGTTACATTGCCGCTTATTGTTCACCTTGTTCATAAACTGAAAAGATATACGCCTTGACATCTACAATGCGTCCTTCATCTTCGTCAAGATACATCACGTAATTTATGCTTTAAAGTAGCATATATAATTTTTTCCCTGCGTTGTACGATAGATCACGTGAAATTCTTCTACCCAATTTAATTGGGGTGTAGCTTTTTTTTGTTGGTTCTAGCATGAATATTATGGTAAATCCCACTAGAAGACCCAAAAAACTTGTAGATAGATTGATATATAAATTCCCCCCACTTGCATGTGTCTTGCTTTAGTTCAAATAAACTGACGGTGATAAATCGCAAACAATGAAATAATGATCACTTCTATCAACAGCCTCCCTAGACTAGCCTGTGTTACTTTGTGTACCTAAGTTTTACATCGAAATCGCTTGGTGAACGCGAACAGGAACCCAGCGGGAAGGATGCTGGCAAATACAAGTGCGTGGCCATGAATCAATTCGGCGAAGCAACCGCAAACGTCAATCTGAATATTGAGAGCGAGCCCGAGGCTCAGGGAGAGCCGCCCACCTTCGTGGAGAAGCCTTCCATCAAGTGGGAGGAGGGTGCGAGCCGCGTGCTCATGATAGCTCTTGTGAAGGCCGACCCCAAGCCAACGGCCGCATGGTCCAAGGAGGGCGTGTCTGTGACTAGCGGTGGCAAGTACAGCATCACAATCTCTGACGACAGGCCCGATGTCTACAGGATACAGTTGGAGCTCAGGGTACCTACTGCACTGAGACTGCTCCTAACAAACACTTAAGCACGAATGGCTCTTAGATTTGGTGCTGCAACAAATGTCTATAACCGTGGTGAACAGTTGACCTTTTGTATGGAATAACGTATTTTGTGCAGTAAGCAGACTGCCCCACTTACCCACATTACGATTTCTTCTGAGTGGCTGCTTCCAGGCAATAATCGCTTATACTCACATCGAACATTTTTCAGAAGCAGTCGTGACCAGCCGGTGATACCGAGCCAGCTGTGTTTTGTCAGTTGACAGTTCTATGTACCTTGACGTAGAAAATACTAATGAAACAATAAACTCAAGTGAACACAAGTCCACAGTAACACCTAGCAACAAGTTGTGTGGTGTGGTGTGGTAACTTGTTCCTCCTAACTTGTACCTCTCTCCCTTAGATCTGATGCTGTATTCGGTTGGTTTTCTCTGACCCCCTTTTGTGTGATGCAGGCTCTATCGAGAGTTTTTCTTAGTTAGATTTGTTGTTTCGTATGTATTGTGTTGAGTGCACAAAAGTATTTTTGCCTGTATCCCTCGTTTGATATTTTTCCACCATGTTGGACATTGTCTCATCCATATTCCACTGGAATTGTCTGCAACCAAGTGGATCAGCTTGTGGCGATATTAATATGTTCTGTACAACCGTTTGTAACATTTTTCCGTCACAAAAGGAGATAGATTTTTGAAGTAATCAACTTTTCTGTAACATTATCTGTAACCGAATAATATTTGTTCTCGAACGATTTTCAAACAATTTATTGTTGGAAATCGTTCTTTCATTAACTCAATAGATGACGATAAGTCGTCGTTCCATTCTAAAAAAATGAACATATATAATTTTACAATAGATTTCGAAATGTGCGTTCGTATTTCAAATACCGGTAAGAAAAAACAAATTCTTGACACATTTTCTGAACAATACTGCAATTATTTGGCATGTCAAAATTGCTAAACTATTCTTTAACTTTTGGTACAGAAGCCCCAGCCAACCGACGGCGGAGTTTACAAGTGCAACATAAAGAACGAGTTTGGTGAACTGAACGCCAACCTCAACCTTAACATCGAAGGTAAGCAAGTGACAAGGTCCTGTGATGATGAACATGCCACTAACAAGTAATCATTGTCCTGTTTCAGTTCCTCTTTCAATCAAGTGACCACAGGATCATCTACATCATTATTGCACCGAATCTGTTGTCCTGTTTCAGTTCCTCATTCAATCAAGAGACCACCAGGATCCTCTACATCATTATTACAACGAATCTGTTGTCCTGTTTCAGTTCCTCTTTCAATCAAGAGACCACCAGGATCCTCTACATCATTATTACAACGAATCTGTTGTCCTGTTTCAGTTCCTCTTTCAATCAAGAGACCACCAGGATCCTCTACATCATTATTACAACGAATCTGTTGTCCTGTTTCAGTTCCTCTTTCAATCAAGAGACCACCAGGATCCTCTACATCATTATTACAACGAATCTGTTGTCCTGTTTCAGTTCCTCTTTCAATCAAGAGACCACCAGGATCCTCTACATCATTATTACAACGAATCTGTTGTCCTGTTTCAGTTCCTCTTTCAATCAAGAGACCACCAGGATCCTCTACATCATTATTACAACGAATCTGTTGTCCTGTTTCAGTTCCTCTTTCAATCAAGAGACCACCAGGATCCTCTACATCATTATTACAACGAATCTGTTGTCCTGTTTCAGTTCCTCTTTCAATCAAGAGACCACCAGGATCCTCTACATCATTATTACAACGAATCTGTTGTC
>SDVV010040444.1:0-10535 GCA_016164225.1 Gammarus roeselii | reverse complement strand
TATATTCATATGTATGTATGTGTGTATATAAATATATATATATTCTGGTGAACTTATTCAGAGATAATTTTTCAGCAGGTATGGGTAGGTACACATTAATATTAATTTAGATATAGAAGGTTATTTCTGCATTGTTCATCGTTTTACATGGATGTTCTTCTAATATTGCGGCAGGTGTTACGTGTTGATGGTTTCATGTGGTTGCTCTGATTGCCACAGTGGGGCGTATCGTTGATGCATATTTTAATTTCGCTCATTCTTGGATGGTGGTATGTACATGATACAAAAAACTCCTTTGATTCGTAGATCATTACGTGCTCTTTGTCTTGAAATCGTTTTAATATTGAGGAATCTTTTTTACATGTATCATATGTTTTGTGAAATACTGTGATCTTTGATGCCGCATGATCGTGTTACTCCAAATTGTTTGTGTTGATACATTGTAGTACGGGTAGGAAAGTTTACCATCTTTCACAGGGCAATTTATTTACAATACTACATTGAATCGCTTCTATAACCCTCCGTCTTTTGCATTTCATCACACGATTCTACATATTTTCTTTTAAATTGTGAGTTGCCACACTTCAGTTGACTTTACTCCTGTAGATGTCATTGCCCACCTTCTCACCTTGTTTGTATTGACTGGTAATCTGATCTTTATATAAGAGCTTGTGGATCAATATCTGATGAGCAGCCAGTACAAACAAGATGAGAAGCACGTTGAAATAACCAATTACACAGCCTACGTCTCCTTCCGCCAGACCAGAAACTCCTCAGCAGTGGGCCCAGACGGCATATCGAACATTCACCTTAACATCTAGGGTCACACGCCCTCGCGGCCCTCACAGACATCTTTAACTTTTCCCTACTACGCAATACAATACCAAACATCTTGAAACAAGCAAAAATCATCCACATCTTGGAACTCAACAGAATTCCAACTGATCCAGCCTAATACAGACCTATTTCCCTCCCTCCAAACCCTCCGAAAATCTTGGAGAGACTTGTTCTCAACAGAATTAATGCACACCTCTCACTCTCCCCTACGCAACACGGTTTCAGGGCTCAACACTCCACCACCACGCTCCTCACCAACCTCACCCAGACCATCCATGAAGGCCTGAATGAAAAGAAGCCAGCCAAACAAACCCTGGTATGCGCTATAGATATTAGTAAGACCTTCAACACAGTTCCAAGACACGTCCTCATAAACAAAATACTCAACACCCATATCCATCCATATTATAAGAAGTGGCTTGCTAATTTCATCTCCGGTAGACATGCACACACTGTCTACAACAACAAGTCTTCGCGAATCCGTTATTTCCCCAATGGTGTCCCACAGGGATCCGTGATACCCCCCTCCCTTTTTAATGCCTTTATGCACGACCGGCTCATTCCAACAGAACCCAACAACCACATCAGCTCATACGCGGACGACCTCACAATAATTACACAACAAAACAAACACGAGAACGCAGCTGTACACCTGAACTCCCTTGAAGTCTTGCTGCTGGACAACAGAATGAAGGTGTCCGCAAGCAAGTCGTCTCTCACACTGCTGACTCCGGATAACAGTGAAAACCGCATTCACCCCCATGTCACACTCAACAACACCCCCATTCCCAACAGCCCCACGACAACCATCCTAGGAGTAACTTATGACACGGGGATGACATTTAAACCTCACATAGCCAACATTGGCACCAAAACCAGACACGACTGAACATGTCTCGTGTACTCACTACAACCTCCTACGAACACTCCAAGAAATCAATTACAACACTATACAAACAATTCATCAGGCCCGTTATCTCCTATGCAAACCCCGCTTGGTCCTCGGACCTTGCACCCACGCATATTAACGCTCTGCAAAGAATACAGAACACGGTCTTGCGCATCGCAACGGGCTACACACAGCCTACTCCCATTCCGCTTTTGCATGAAGAAACCAAGGCCCTCCCTCTCAAGCATCACTTTGATATGAGAATGACCCAATTCTTCAGAAAGATCTCTGACCTGGCACACCCCTGCCACAACCTACTTAACCCTCGTCCAACCAACTGACACCTACATAACACACCGGCAACACACTTCGGTTCCCTTTATGCGACTATTTCTGAGCCTACAGATAATACATCTATGCACAAACAGATACACACGCACTCCACAGCTCTTGCAATAGATGAAAGGATGAACGCAGAGTCAGCACGACCTTGCAGAGCCACCCACCTGGAATGGACGTGGAGGAGTTAGGGCTGCCCATGGGTGACAGGATCCACCTGTCAAGGCTGCGGTGCGGGCACCTCACGGCACTACAGGCATACCAGCATAGACTGGGAAATGTCTCGTCCGATCTCTGCTTGCTGTGCCGGGGCTCACTCGATTCGGTCGAGCACGTTATGACGTCGTGTCTAACCATCGCACCCGGCAGGCTCTACTATAACATCACGTCAGTGCGTGATCTATGGGAGCGCCCGCGCAACACCATCAACTACCTCAGGGGTGCAGGCCTAATATAGGGTCTGTCACCAGCGGTAGCACTCCCAACACACACACACACACGACGGTGGGTTCCCGGTCCTCCGGTTTTGCACTGGCCGTGGCTCCTCCATCGCAGGGGAGTTGGAGCTGAGCAACAACAACTTCATGTGTATTTTAGAATCAACTCAAGTGCCGAAGCTTTTTAGAGGCAATCCGTACGGAGAAGTCGACAGCTGAAGCCTATGTTGACAATGATAGCCACGGTAAAAAAGTTCTCACCTGTTTGGTCAGCACTCGTTTGCGGATGAGATATTACACATTTTGGGAGCCTGTTGGGCCTCATAACGGTGACTGTCTATGGAACTGACAATACCAGCCTTATACACGTTTCCAGCTCTGGATCTGCCAACTGGGATTGACTACCTTCCTGACCTCTAGCCTATGAGTGGAAGATCCAACGTCAACAACATCGACATGAGCTGTGATGAGAAGCCCCCGAGGCAGCTGCATCAGAATAGAGAACCATCACCCAAATACAATGAATAATGTGATAGTGATCAGTTGTGGTTGAATGACAGAAGATTCATTATCAAACTCATACGGCAGGTATACAACAGATTACAAAAGGCTTTAACGAAAGGCATTTGCGCTACCCTCCAGAATGCAAGAAATATGTAGAAATAAGAAAAACTCCGAGTTCTGAAATACATATGGGGTACAGAAGCCTCAGACCTGAGTTTTCTGGGTCAGTTTCCATTGCCTGATGATTTTAAATTAACAGTCTATCAATCCTCCATAGGCTGGCAGTATGTTGCCTAAGGCTGATGTCGCATGAGCAGTGCGATGCCTTTATATAGACCGATCCATAATTCATAGTCCATTTCTTCAATACAGTATAACTTATGTTTATCACTCAAGAATAATTCGTCCCTACTCGCAGCAATAGCCTACTCGCAGCAAACTGAAAACACCAAATAAATCACAAAAAGACTGCAGTGTCGGTAGAATATGATGTTGGGCGGCCGGGTTGTTGGGATCCATATTGATTGAAGTCGGACGATTACGATCGTCCGACTGCTTACAATTTTCGTAAGAGAAAGAACTGCTTACAATTTTCATACAGAGTTTAATCAGGTTACATTGAGGCTTAAACATACGTTAAAACATTACCAGCCAAGAAGGGGCCCTATGCCGCAACGTAGAGGAACGCCTGGTTAAAGCCAAGGGCTTTTGTCATCTGTTCGTTGCCAACTGTGTCTGGAAAAATAATGCAGAAGCAAATGATTCATAGTAAAGGTAAGTTTAAATAGGAATCTGTAATTTTTTAATTATATGCATTTGAAATAGCCGGCTAATTGATCGCAGTAGATTTGATGAGAAATATATCAGTTGAATTACCTAAGCATAGGTGATATATTCAGGCTGCCCTTCTCCAACCAAAGCCCGTAACCAGGCGGGTATTGCTGGGTTTGGGTCCGTCATTGAAGCTGCCCGAACCTCGCTTCAGCAACTCTACGGACAGATATTGTCCGTAAAGGGCAAGGTATCATATTCCTACATGCTCTTTAATACACTAAAAACATATCACCGAAATATCAGTGACTGGCACATACTAAGGTCGTGGTAATGGGAATAATATCATGTGTTATCGAATTTCAATGCTGATGTTGCCTATTCTATTCCAGTGGCGTTTTTTTTTTTAATTATGCAAGGGTAAAAATGTGTCCTGTATATCAAATCGGTATATACACATATCTCTTATGTGCATTGGTCCATTTTAGGCCCGTGAAGGAGATAGTTATTATTTCCTGGATGTTTAAATTTTAAAAATGACATAATAAGGAAGTAATAATGTTGAATACCTATATAAACTCCTGGCATGAAGAAATAGATCATTAAAATTCTTCAGTGTGGCCCATAAAGATCTGTCGAAACTAAATACACAAAACTCCAAACCAAATCGACATAAAAATGTGAAACATAAGTCACATTAAAAGAAATGCCCTGAAGTTTTATTACTTCGAATATATACCGAGACTTTCTAAAAACTTACCGTCCTAAAAGAATATCAGAAAAATCTTGACTTTCAGATGGCTTTACTCACTGGGGAGAAGGGTGTTTTTTTTATTTTAAAATACTACTCAAATTATTTAAGACTGTCAGCGATGTGATCAGCAAATGACACTTAACCAAAACAAGGGTCATTCAGAGCGCTGAAATCATGACTGATCTGAAGACGACATCATCAGTTTGAACGAAATCACTCAAGATGACCAGTCACGAGGTGTGTGGAAACTAACTGGCTGCTAAGGTAAGGATCAGAAGTGAACCTGTCAGGCGCATTCTAAACATTGATCTATATTAAAACAATACAAACTGCAACATCACAACAGCTCTCGAAGAATGACAATGGAAACATATTACAGTTTGTCCACGAATTACTGAATTGTTCGAAGAGGAGAATTGGACGTGAACACCACCTTAGTCTTCTGCCGTGCGAGTTACATTCTTCTTAAATAGCTTTATTAATGAGTACAACTTCAGATAATGGTTGAAGAAGCCTTGGTTGAAGAAGCCTTTCCAAACATCGAAGGTGACTGCTTGGCGCGGTTAAAGTTCCCATTAAGTATGTATATAGGCCATTTCTATGTATAATGCTGATACGGGAAACGTACGCAGAGTGAACTTTGAACCATGTATTCTTGAGCTAGAGATAATAATGTCTGTCGACATTCATCCTGTTGTTTGGTTGCAGCGAGATGGTTCATCTTCACAGAGAGTTTGCCTGTAATTGCCTTGCTAAGAAACCACTACGGATACGATACCATTTCACTTTAATCTGACTTCCCATGGCCAGCTAGATCTCGTGGTCATTCCCCTCTGAACCTTTTCTTCTGCGGTCGAGTCAAACAGAGGCTCTTTAAAGGCAAAAATTACACAATCAATCAAATTTTCCGAGACGCAATCTCTTCCATTGACCACGATATCCTTGTTCCATTTATTTCTGCTTCCTATAATCTGGTTAGCCGCTGTATTTAGTAGCAAAGGAAACTTTTCGAGTACTTCAGGACATATTCCTTCGTGTGCTTTTGGTTTCACCTTTATACGTCAAGTAATGTTTGAGTTATGAGCGCTCACTTTCGATCATTCATTTCGAGCCACCTTGTACCATGAGAAAGGCGGCAATAGTTTCGTTTGAAAAGTGAGAAAGTACCTGCAGCATGCGAACAATTTATAGTGAATCGACAAAACTTGTTCTGTGACTAGGGTACATTATTCGAAATTTTATTTCGTCAAATCATTCCATTACTAACAATAGTTAATCAAATTACTTGGAATCAACTGGATTCTCAAACCATGTCACCTAGCGCACAGAGTCTTATTGTTATTTGAAACAACAGCATTCCAACAGCCAAATAACACTATTTCGCTGATAAATGTAGCTTTGTGCCAACCGCTTACTTTTTCATGCGCCGCCTGGGCCGATGCTCTTGTATGCTATGGACAAAACAATTTTCTTGGTGCGCCCTCCGAAGTCGGACACAACATTACTTTCGCCTCGAGTTTTCATAGGAACGGGAACCTTGGTTTGTTTACCGACAAACTGTTGGCTGTCCAAAGTTCACAAATTGTTCATTCAATGGACAATTTGAGGTGATTTGTGAAATTAATGAAAATTCAATAGCAGGAGATCAAACTTTGCAGGGCTTTTCGTTCGTCCGCCTGAAGTGTTGCTGAAGATTAATCTCTGTAACGCAGCGTAGGGGATTCAGTTGTTAAGAATGCTATTGGTAATAATTGTTCACAGCATTTACTGTCTACACAGACGAGATTGTCCATTGGTGTTTCAATTTATATAAGTAGTAGGTTATCTTCTCGATGTATGCGTGTGAAATGGTCTGTTCCTGAAAATCTTTCACTTAGACCTCCGTTAAAAAATAGTAATTTTCACCACATAAAAAAAAACTGAATGGACAACATGTTGTGTTTCATAACTGGAACATCGCCGTTAATGTTACCTGATGAAGTACTATAGTAAAGCATACGTATTTACCCGTGAATGATTTCAACCTTGATGACCAGCCTGAGCATCGCCAGGCTACTGAAACCGGTTCATTAGATTAGAGTATGAGTAGATTAGAGTAAGGAGACAAAACGAGCACGAGTGCTCAAGTCGTGTCGTCTCCTTTGAAATAAGTGATAGAGGAGTGAGGGATAGTCAACGAGGCTTTAGAAATTCACGCACACATACAGAAAAATAATAGTTGGAAGGACAGAAAGGAGAAGGACCACCACTACTGTCACCACTACCTACTACCACCACCCTACTTCTCCCCGAGGCATTTCAGCCCAGGAAAAGAAACGATCGAGTGTCAGACGACATATTTAGGAACGAGGTGAATATGATGTGAAGAGAAGGATTCACGTTTCAGGCGGTCGCATCTCAGACGGTCGAGCAAAAACGAACACGCAAATACGTTCAGCGGACACGCCCATCCTCGAGCGCATGCCTGTTGGCTTGCCCCAGAGATTGGGTCAGACGGACTCCAACTAGGTATTGAGTCTACTTCAAAGAAGCATATTGGTATTTATAGTTTGACAAGTTTGTGCCCATTTGGAAGAAGCCCCACACTCAGCTGCCTAGGTAGTGGTCCTTCCCCATGTGCTATCAAAGATGTAGTCTTTCGCACGCAAGTGGTTCCTTGAAGGCTATCGTACTTCAAGGTGAGACGTTGTAGCGACATCTAGAAAAGAGATGAGTTTAGTTTAGTCAATGAAACACAGTGTTTTAAATTTTGAAAAATGGTTATCATTGCAAGATTTAGTCCAAGGCAGGGATATTTAGATTTTGAAATAGGGTCGAATCAAGTTTAATAAAAGGAAACATAAGTTTTTGAAGAAGTTATCGCAATATTTAGTCCAAAAAATGCAAAAAAAAATGAAATTTTGAAAATATCTCGAACAACGAGTTAAGTCAAAGGCACAGAGTATTTGTACTTTTTAAGAAACAATTATCACAGAATTTAGTCCAAAAAGGCAAAGAACCGGTATTTAAATTTTGAAATCAGCTCGAATATCGGTGTAGAAGGGATTGTAGTTTTTTACTGATGCAACAGGTCTCGCCCGAATCTGTGCTACAAGAGATATGACGTTTAGTTCATCCCCGCTGTACAAAGAAATACTTTTAAAAGTGAGCTGCCGAAGGAGCAGTGAGCTGCAGGAGGAGCAGTGAGCTGCAGGAGGGGCAGTGAGCTGCCGGAGTGGTAGTGAGACGCCTGATTTACAGTAAGTGCGACTAGTTCGCGCCAGTTTGTAATGTACGTCGTCATTGGAGGGCATTTTATTTACGATCGACGCTAAATCACGATAATCAAATAATCTCTTAATCAAAGCTCTCCCAATTCGTCGTGTCTTATAGTTGACCTCTGGATATTTTTTTTCTTGTGAATATGAATTAACGGTTTCATGAACGGATTTCAGAAACTTTGAACTGAGATGAAAAATATTTCATCTAAATCACTCCCGTTTTATGTGTTGGTGGGAAGGTCTCCTTAGGCTCAGTTCTGGATCTAACATTGAACCAACACAAACAGTTTTCAAACTAAAATACCAATTGACGTCAACTTCAAATGGTGTCAATAACGCCCCTTTCCATGGTTTTCTAAAGAATTTATGCTAACATGAAAATTTATTACAATTAGGGAAAAAATACGAATGGTGTTTAATGACGAAGGGAAAGGAATACATCCTAGAATGACTTACCTTGAATGATTGTGCTTCTGTGTTATATTGCAGTAGAGTCACCCATTTAGTTAATGCCTCATTACCAATACCGAAGCTGTAGATGCCATGTGATCATGTGTATCTAATTGTTTCGCTGATACTACACATCCTTTCAGCTCATTCATTTCTATTAATGTCAGTCCATTGCCACCAGTAGTATATATGAAGTCTGAAACGTTTTTTCTATGAATTTTTGCACGCTCTATTTCGCGATCGCCTGGCTGAGAATGTCGTCCAAACGCAATTGGGACAATGCAATGGTTGGTATGTATCTAATTACATTGTGTGTCCGACTTAGACCCTATATAGCTTAGACGTTGTAATTTAGGTCAAGTCAATTACTCATGTGGTCAAGTTAATTAATATAGATACAGAGAGAACGCACGGGACAGGTAGGATAGGGGAGGGGAGTCAGGCGTCTAAGATTGGGTGTCGTCCATACGCAAATAGGACACTGTAATGGTTAGGAAGTATGTAATGACTCTATGTGTCCGACTTAGCCTATATACAGCTCGGACATTGTACATGTTGGTTCGGTTAATTGCTTTTTGTAGCTAATTTAATTATTATTTGGGTAGTCCAAACGCAAGTGACACTTAGTTTGCACGGAAAGACCTATTTCCGTCAATGTCGTACAGTGATCTTTTCTTAACTCGCACTTCTCTGGGCATGCAGTAGGGTATTCCTTTAGTCACTTGCCGCGTTCGGTAGAAATAGCGTTGATTCATTCGGTCATGAAGTATGGTGTACCTCCAATCATTGCCGAATTCGGTAAGAATAGCATATGTTTCATTTGGACATGCAGTAGGGTGTACCTTTAATCACGTGGCTAACGCCATGGATTTGGATGGTTTATATAGATATATGTTAATAGGTTTTGTAAACATCTATTATAATTGTATTGGGTTATTTTAATTGTAATATTTCGCACGGTATTGTTGCTCGATCGTTATAATACGTAGATTATGACATCTTTATCTATATAGTTAATGATCATAGTTTATATGTGGTATTTCATAGCACAATCGATATTATTTGATTAAATCCATTCCCTTTTTCCCTGTTGTATGCCTATTTTATTTTCAGAGTTTCGTCAGGGCTCATCGTTAAGAATCAAATAGTTGCAGATACGTTCACGTATTTTCAGATGTTTTTTTTCTGTGGACAATGAGGCAAGGTTAAGATTATATTTATTCTCATTTTATAGCATGGATACAGGGTTCATTGGAACATATACATCGTTTTTTAATATTTAGGGTTGGTTGCAGTTCTTTTCACGCATTTTCAATACATATTTGTGTGGACAATCGAACAAATTTTAGGTTTATAGTTTTTATATTTGCATACTATGAACATATACAGGTTATAACATGTTCAAGTTAACGTATTTTTTGTCACTCACGCGAGTACATACGCCAAAGACGGTCTCATCCGGGTTACGCCTCTTACATGTTAAATACATATTTATATTAGTTTTATCAGTCATGACACATATTTTCCTCTTCTAAGTGATGGTAGGTTTATTTTCAATGGATTTTTTTGAGAATGTCTGGATGGTCATAGGAAAGAGTGTTGCAGGAGTCAAGATAGTAATGTTTGTTTTCAAATTTACAGTGTCAGTTTTTAATAGTGCATACAATTTGAAGCTGGCATGCTTATGCGCAAAAGTTGTGTATGTAAGTCTTCTGGTTATGGATGTCCCCGTATTGTTCATGTTTAATTATTAGCTTGTGTCTGGTAATTGACACCTTAAGCAACTGGTTTGTGCCCTCGGATTCGAGCAACATACTGTAACACGATGGTTGCAAGCAAATGATCTCACTCAGGTAATCGTCGGCTGTTTCGCTTTTCAGTAGTCCAAGCTGTAATTTTCTTGGATTCATCGTACACGGGATGATTTTTCGTGTAGTTGGAGAAGTCCATGTATTTTGCCTCAATGTAGGTCACGCCTTTGAACAAGATCAGCAACGAGTCTGTGTCCGAGTAGATGAGCGAAACGTTGAGCTTTTCAGTAGTCCCAGCTGTCATTTTCTTGGTTTCATCGTACATGGGATGTTTTTTGGGGTAGTTGGAGAAGTCCATGTATTCAGCCAGCGGAGATTGCCGCATTTCCGCCTCGATATTGGCCACACCTTTGAACAAGATCAGCAACGAGTCAGTGTCCGAGTAGATATGAGCGAAACGTTGTTACCGTGGCGTGGTTTCAGTGTGCGTCATAAAAGAAGCTGTAGACTTCTGCTTTAGCTTCTGTTGTGAGCTGATGAGAT
>SDVV010040443.1:0-10535 GCA_016164225.1 Gammarus roeselii | reverse complement strand
GCATGATTGCAATAGCATGATTGCAAAATCATGACTGCAATAGCATGATTACAAAATCAATATTACAATAGCATGATTGCAATAGCAAGATTGCAATATCATGATTGTAATAGCATGATTGCAATAGCATGATTGCAATAGCATTATTGCAATAGTATGATTACAATAGCATGATTGAAATATCATGATTACAATAGCATGATTTCCATAGCGAGATCGCAATAGCATGATTGCAATAGCATTATTGCAATAGCATGATTGCAATAGCATGATTGCAATATCATGATTACAATAGCATGATTTCCATAGCGAGATCGCAATAACATGATTGCAATAGCATGATTGCAATCGCATGATTGCAATATCATGATTGCAAAATCATGACTGCAATAGCATGATTACAAAATCAATATTACAATAGCATGATTGCAATAGCAAGATTGCAATAGCATGATTGAAATAGCATGATTGCAATAGCATGATTGCAAAATCATGACTGCAATAGCATGATTACAAAATCAATATTACAATAGCATGATTGCAATAGCAAGATTGCAATAGCATGATTGCAATAGCATGATTGCAATAGCATGATTGCAATAGCATTATTGCAATAGCATGATTGCAATAGCATGATTGCAATATCATGATTACAATAGCATGATTTCCATAGCGTGATTGCAATAGCATGATTGCAATAGCATGATTGCAATCGCATGATTGCAATAGCATGATTGCAAAATCATGACTGCAATAACATGATTACAAAATCAATATTACAATAGCATGATTGCAATAGCAAGATTGCAATAGCATGATTGAAATAGCATGATTGCAATAGCATGATTGCAATAGCATTATTGCAATAGCATGATTGCAATAGCATGATTGCAATATCATGATTACAATAGCATGATTTCCATAGCGAGATCGCAATAGCATGATTGCAATAGCATGATTGCAATAGCATGATTGCAAAATCATGACCGCAAAATCATGACTGCAATAACATGATTACAAAATCAATATTACAATAGCATGATTGCAATAGCAAAATTGCAATATCATGATTGCAATAACATGATTGCAATAGCATGATTGGAATAGCATGATTGAAATAGCATGATTGCAGTAGCATGATTGTAATGGCACGATTGGAATAGCATGATTGCAATAGCATGCTTGTAATATCGTGTTTGGAATATCACGATTGCAATAACATGATTGCAATATCATGATTGCAATAGCACTATTGCAATGGCATGATTGCAACAGCATGATTGCAATAGCATGATTGTAATATAATGTTTGGAATATCACGATTGCAATAACATGATTGCAATAACATGATTGCAATAGCATGATTGCAACAGCATGATATATCACCCGTCACAAAACAATAGTAAATTGATAGAGTCTGTAACTGCTATTATAAGCCACTCCATAAATAATCAATCAATATTGCTGGAACCATGTTTAATACAATTCAATTCTTATTTTGCAGGCCAGGGAAATAATCACTGGGAACATTGCACACTCATAAACCAGTACCCATTGCTAGACATTGTCAGTATGCATGGCCCTGCTGACTACATTGCACACTCATAAACCAGTACCCATTGCTAGACATTGTCAGTATGCATGGCCCTGCTGACTACATTGCACACTCATAAACCAGTACCCATTGCCAGACATTGTCAGTATGCAAGTTCTTACTGAAAACAAATTCACGACAAACTGGTTTCCAAGTCAATTTTTGCTGTTGAAAACTCAATATCTTCTATGAATGATTAACTAGTGTTCCTTCTTACTCGAAGTGTTATGCCTAGGGAAAGTCAGGATGGATAATATTGCCCTGTTCTCTGATGTGATGTTTTCCCTTCTAACTGATTTAACGGACGGATGTTATTTGAAGTCTCAGCGCTCTAGTAACAGAGTTTGCCTTTGATGCCAGCAACTCGGTTACTCAGAAATCCCAACGCTCTAGTAACAGAGTTTGCCTTTGATGCCAGCAACTCGGTTACTCAGACAAATATCCAGGCAGAGTTATCCGACCTTTTCAACTCAGGAAGAGTTAGTGAACCAGGAAGATAGAAACAGGTTTGCTTTGATGAAAGCCTCTTACATGAGCATACAGGATTGGTTACAGCCAACTTTGAGGTTCATTCAACAAAAGAGGCGTCCAATTAATGATATACAAGAGGCTAGAGGACTTTGCTGAGATAATAAACGATATGAGGTCCATTGCACAAGTTGGTCACACACGTATGTAATAGCTACAAAGGCGGGAGGACTGTGAGGAACTGAAAGACGAGCAAGAGATCCATCTGACGAGACGCACCTCCTTGTATACCATGCTGTAAAAGTGTGTTTGTTTGGATGAAAAATAGTGGGCGTACTTTATTATATTGCCCTTGTATTGCTAATATATTTTTTACCTTGAATCGCAATGCAATTTAGAAGTGTATGTTTTGAAATGGCCTTTATGCAATGAATAAATTCCCATTTATGGTAAACTTTACGTGCTACCGTATCAATGATACTGACCATTTTACTATTATTCACAGTTTTGAATCGTGAAAAAAATGGAACAATCGATTTGTACAAGTGAGAGTCCTCTTTACGGGATGCATACATACTTCAAACCGACTTATACGACGCGTGCTTCATCGACGCAAACTTTTTATTGATTCTACATTTTACCCTTCCTCCCCAACCACGGCATTAATGTGCACCTTCCCCTCCAACCACGGCAGCAATGAGCACCTTCCTCCCAAACCACGGCAGCAATGAGCACCTTCCCTCTAACCACGGCAGCAATGAGCACCTTCCCTCTAACCACGGCAGCAATGAGCACCTTCCCCTCCAACCACGGCAGCAATGAGCACCTCCCTCCCCAACCACGGTAACAATGAGCACCTTCCCCTCCAGCCACAGCCCCAATTAAGACCTTCCCCTCCAACCACGGCAGCAATGAGCACCTTCCTCCCCAACCACGGGAGCAATGAGCACCTTCCTCCCCAATCACGGCAACAATGAGCACCTTCCTCCCCAACCACGGCAGCAATGAGCACCTTCCCCACCAACCACGACAGCAATGAGCACCTTCCTTCCAAACCACGGCAACAATGAGCACCTTCCTCTCCAGCCACGGCAACAATGAGCACCTTCCTCTCCAACCACGGCAGCAATGAACACCTTTCTCTCCAACCACGGCAGCAATGAGCACCTTCCTCTCCAGCCACGGCAACAATGGGCACCTTCCTTCCCAACCACGGCAACAATGAACACCTTCCTTCCCAACCACGGCAACAATGAGCACCTTCCTCTCCAACCACGGCAGCAATGAACACCTTTCTCTCCAACCACGGCAGCAATGAGCACCTTTCTCTCCAGCCACGGCAACAATGGGCACCTTCCTCCCCAACCACGGCAACAATGAGCACCTTCCTTCCCAACCACGGCAACAATGAGCATCTTCCTCTCCAACCACGGCCCCAATGAAGACCTTCCCCTCCAACCACGGCAGCAATGAACACCTTCCTCCCCAACCACGGCAACAATGAACACCTTCCTCTCCAACCAATGCAACAATGAACACCTTCCTCTCCAACCACGGCCCCAATGAATACCTTCCCCTCCAACCACGGCAACAAAGAGCACCTTCCTCTCCAACCACGGCAGTAATGAGCACCTTCCCCTCCAGCCACGGCTTCAATGAGCACCTTCCTTCCTAACCATGGCAACAATGAGCACCTTCCTCTCCAACCACGGCAGCAATGAGCACCTTCCTCTCCAACTACGGCAGCAATGAGCACCTTCCTCTCCAACCAAGGCCCCAATGAAGGTCTTCCCCTCCAACCACGGCAAAAATGAGCCCCTTCCTCCCCAACCACGACAACAATGAGCATGTTCCTCTCCAACCACGGCAACAATGAACACCTTCCTCTCCAACCACGGCCGCAATGAGCACCTTCCTCCCCAACCACGACAACAATGAGCACCTTCCTCTCCAACCACGGCAACAATGAACACCTTCCTCTCCAGCCACGGTAACAATGAACACCTTCATCTCCAACCACGGCCCCAATGAAGACATTCCCCTCCAACCACGGCAACAATGAGCACCTTCCCCTCCAACCACGGCAACAATGAACACCTTCGTCTCCAACCACGGCAACAATGAACACCTTCCTCTCCGACCACGGCCCCAACGAAGACCTTCCCCTCCAACCACAGCAGCAATAAGCACCTTCCTCCCCAACCACGGCAACAATGAGCACATTCCTCTTCAACCACGGCAGCAATGAGCCCTTTCCCCTCCAACCACGGCAACAATGAGCACCTTCCTCCCCAACTATGGCAACAATGAGCACCTTCCTCTCCAACCACGGCAGCAATGAGCACCTTCCTGTCGAACCACGGCAACAATGAGCACCTTCCTCTCCAACCACGGCAACAATGAGCACCTTCCTCTCCAACCACGGCCCCAATGAAGACCTTCCCCTCCAACCCCGGCAACAATGAGCACCTTCCTCTCCAACCACGGCCCCAACCTTCCCCTCCAACCACGGCAACAATGAACACCTTCCTTCCCAACCACGGCAACAATGAGCATGTTCCTCTCCAACCACGGCATCAATGAACACCTTCCTCTCCAACCACGGCCGCAATGAGCACCTTCCTCCCCAACCACGGCAACAATGAGCACCTTCATCTCCAACCACGGCAACAATGAACACCATCCTCTCCAACCACGGCAACGATGAACACCTTCCTCTCCAACCACGGCCCCAATGAAGACCTTCCCCTCCGACCACGGTAACAATGAGCACCTTCCCCTCCAACCACGGCAACAATGAACACCTTCGTCTCCAACCACGGCAATAATGAACACCTTCCTCTCCGACCACGGCCCCAATGAAGACCTTCCCCTCCAACCACAGCAGCAATGAACACCTTAATCCCCAACCACAGCCACAATGAGCACCTTTCTCTCCTACCACGGCAACAATGAGCACTTTCTTCTCCAACCACGGCAACAATGAGCACCTTCCTCTCCAGCCACGGCAACATTGAGCACCTTCCTCTCCAACCACAGCAACAATGAGCACTTGCTTCTCCAACCACGGCAACAATGAGCACCTTCCTCTCCAGCCACGGCAACAATGAACACCTTCCTCTCCAACCACGGCAACAATGAACACCTTCCTCTCCGACCACGGCCCCAATGAAGACCTTCCCCTCCAACCACGGCAACAATGAGCACCGTCCTCTCCAGCCACGGCAACAATGAACACCTTCGTCTCCAACCACGGCAACAATGAACATCTTCCTCTCCGACCACGGCCCCAATGAAGACCTTCCCTTCCAACCACGGCAACAATGAGCACATTCCTCTCCAACTACTGCCTCAATGAAGACTTTCCCGTCACACCTCGGCCTCAATGAAGATCTTCACCTCCAACCACGGCAACAATGAACACCTTCCCCTCCAACCATGGCAGCAATGAGCAACTTCCTCTCCAACCACGGCTATAACGAGCACTTTCCTCGCCAGTCACGGCAACAATGAGCACCTTCCTCCCCAGCCAATGCAATAACGAGCAATTTCTTCCCCAACCACGGCAACAATGAACACCTTCCCCTCCAACCACGGCAGCAATGAGCAATTTCCTCTCCAACCACGGCAACAATGAGCACCTTCCTCCCCAGCCACTGCAATAACGAGCAATTTCCTCTCCAACCACGGCAACAATGAGCACCTTCCTCCCCAACCACGGCAACAATGAGCACCTTCCTCTTCAACCACGGCAACAATGAGCACCTTCCTCTCGCTGGCACGCTAACTGTATGGTTACAACTTGCGAAAAGTCAAGGAAACAACCGAGAAGGAATCAACAAGTTCTAGGTCTCTATCAACCGAAATAATTCTATAAAGTTCAATTACACATTCACCTTCCGAATAAAATATTGAGCTTGACAAATATTCCCCAAAATCATCGATTGTTCAAATATCTATTTATGAATATATTTCAGTCAACTAATCGTATGCATTAGTGTAAACTGGACCTTTCTCGTACAAAGTGGCATCATTCCACATGTCACTCCTCATATCACTCCACACATCACTCCACACATCACTCCACATATCACTCCACATATCACTCCACATATCACTCCACATATCACTCCACATATCACTCCACATATCACTCCACATATCACTCCACATATCACTCCACATATCACTCCTCATATCACTCCACATATCACTCCACATATCACTCCACATATCACTCCACATATCACTCCACATATCACTCCACATATCACTCCACATATCACTCCACATATCACTCCACATATCACTCCACATATCGCTCCACATATCCCTCCACATGTCATCGTTAGACGTGCAGCATCGTTCAACATTTGAGCACTGGAGGTCTTAACGAACCTTCTGTTTGCGCTGTTAACGGCCATACCCAAGCGTAGGAACAGCAAATTTTGGAAGCTGTAACATTCGTTTTGGAGTCCTGATTGGCCTCACAATAGTCTTTTTACAGCCTCGTTAACCATCGTCGAGAAATTCTTAAATTACAGCGTGATTGGTTCACAAGGGCTCGAGATGAGCCTGCTATTGCAACAGCTGAGAAGGTCTCGCGGCAATTTGTCCCCTCATATAGTCGTAGAGGAATTAAGATTAGATTAAGGAAACAAAACCAGCACAAGTGCTATGTCGAGTTGTTTTCTTGAAAGAAGGGTGGGGGTTAGTCAACGAAGCTTCAGAAATTTACGCACTCATAGTAATAGTAGTAGTAGTTGTAGTAGTAGGCCTGGGACGGGCTGAGCAGTCCATTCTACCAGTATGCCAAAATTAAATTTGCAGTACAACTAGCCCAGCCTAGATGAGGTCCCATCGTTCATGGACTGCTGGATGTTGAAAGTTCTAACGGAGGTTGTTGCCACCTTGGCGGCAATAGTCCTAACGTCACATCTTCTTAGTAAGGGGGTGGAGTAGTCTCTCAGTGTTTGTCGAGGCGGTTTTTAAATGTGTTTACGTTATTACTGCTAACCACATCTTGTGGTAAACGGTTCCAAATGGTTGGTATTTGATTGGGAAGAAGTTCTCGGACACTGATGTTCTGAATGGTTTCAGCTGCAGTTTTTATTCATTATTTCTATTCCTTGGGCTATAATCTCGGTAAAAGAGGCCCTCAGGGCTAGCTCTAGTAAATCCGTTCAGGTATCTGACCAGTAAGTCATATTTTTTCAACTGATATCAGTTTAGGTTCGTCGAGTCTTTGTGGATGTGTCTTATTTCTCAGCTCCGGAATCATTTTTGTTGCTTGGTGCTGAAACCGTTCCATTTTATTTATATTCCCTCTTAGGTGACGGGACCAAAATTGTACTGCAAATTCTATTTGAGGCCTGACGAGT
The DNA here is from genome assembly GCA_016164225.1 of Gammarus roeselii. Taxonomy (NCBI): domain Eukaryota; kingdom Metazoa; phylum Arthropoda; class Malacostraca; order Amphipoda; family Gammaridae; genus Gammarus; species Gammarus roeselii. Next base: position 3,092 of record SDVV010040443.1, on the reverse strand, counting down.
GAAGTATATAACGCAAGCACGATGTCCCTGGCCTTATAGTGGAAGTTCCTGGATATGAAGCTGTGGACTCCATCGCATTTCTTGTAGCTGCTTCCACTTGGCTTATCCACTTGTTATCTTTGGCGATTAACATTCCAAAATCTCGTTGATTGCCTAATATAGTCATATGCTGTTCTGCCATTACGTAAGCAGAATTTAAATTTTGTAATCTGATGTGCACAACAGTCAATTTTTTAATTTTGAAGTTCATTTGCCATTTGTCAGACCAATTCACTAGTTTAATAAAATCCCTTTGGTTAGTTAAGCGATCTCGCACGCAGTCGCTTTGATGCAGAGTTGAGTGTCGCCAGTAAATTTTCATAACTTGGTAACGATGTCGGTGTCGAGGTCATTTATATAGATTATAAAGTGGAGGGGCCCAAGAAAAAAGCCCTGGGGTACTCCTGATTTTTAAATCATTTATTTCCATCGTCTGGCAATGTGGTTTCAATTATAAAAAAATATTTGACGTCAGCATGTGTAAACAAACATTTCAACACCAAAACAACTGAACTGGTCGCACCAACTAGCGTTAAGTGGTGCTGGTTTGTTGCTTGATACATATTATCATCCTACACACCGATGGTGACATTGCAGACAAGTATACTGAACCAGCATATTCATGGACTACTGTGCTTGAACCGGTTCTGTATACCAGCTGTCGGCAAACAAGAGTTGCTATGGGCCTATATTTTTGAAAAAAAAATCTTTGCATGTGGGGTAATAATGTACTACAGAGGCCATAAATAGGGTATCTCTGCGTTTTGTTGTCGATATCCCTGCTCAGAGATTTCTACGTTTTCATGTCATGTATGCAAGTACATATGGCTGTTTCCTCTAGACTTAGCGGTACTAACCAGATGTATATGCATACCTCAGAACGTATAATAACCATGCAGAGTTATCGGAAACAAAACTAGAAAATACCTTATTTCTTGTGTCTAGAGTACGTCATGCTTTGATGGAGCATTCAAACAGCAGCACAACACAATCAGATCTGCCTTGGACTGTCATTATCGTAGCATTGAAACCATACAAGCCTAACACAAACATTACTACAACAACCATTGATATCAATATTGGTCATAGTCGATTTGAACGTCAATAACTTAGAATCGTTTACGTTGATGCACTGATAACAAAACATAAGCAACTGTTCAATCATCGAGCGTTTTATTTTCTTACAATATCTGACCATTACTAGCCGATCATTATTCGGCTAGTAAGTGATCATTATCCGGCTATTGACCTGTCATAATCCGGCGATTGACCGATCATCATGCAGCTATTGGCCGATCAATATCCGGCCATTGACCTATCATCATCCAGCCATTGACCGATCATCATCCGGCCATTGACCGATCGATATCCGGCCATTGACCTATCATCATCCGGCCTTCGATCGATCATTATTCGGGTAATGAGTGAACATTATCCAGCCATTGACCTCTCATTATCCGGCGATTGACCGATCATCATGCAGCCATTGGCTGATCAATATCCGACCATTGACCTATCATCATCCAGCCATTGACCGATCATTATTCGGCTAGTGAGTGATCATTACCCAGCTATTGACCTATCATTATCCGGCGTTTGACCGATCATTATCCGACCATTGGCCGATCATTATTCGTCCATTGACCGACCATTATCCGGCCATTGACCGATCAATATCCGGCTATTGACCGATCATTCTTCGGCCATTGACCGATCATCATGCAGCTATTGACCGATCATGATCCGGCAATTGACCAATCATTATCCGGTCATTGACTGATCATTATCCGGCCATTGTTCAATCACTATCCGGCCATTGGCCGATCATTATCCGGTCAATGACCGATCATTATCCGGCCATTGACCGATCATTATCCGGCGATTGACCGATCATTATCCGGTCATTGACCGATCATTATCCGGTCATTGACCGACCATTATCCGGCGATTGACCGATCATTATCAGGTCATTGACCGATCATTATCCGGCGATTGACCGATCAATATCCGGCCATTGACCGATCATTATCCGGCCATTGACTGATCATTATCCGTTGATTGGCCGATCATTATACGGCCATTGACCGATCAATATCCGGCCGACGTTTGTAATGCAGATGGTCCTGTTTTGTTCCGACCACAGACCAGTTTAACTCTGCGTTGCAGTTTGACCGAATAAATGAGTGTTCCCAAGTCAGGATATTGATCGAAGTTCCCGTCTAAATACCGTGAAAGTATATCACCCTGCAAATAAATAAATGAAGCGAATATCACGTTATTTTTTGGTACACTTTTACACCTTTTCCACAAAGCTGTAAAGCGACCAGATTCTATTCCACTAAAATTCATCAAACTAGACATTTTTTTTTCAAATCTGATTGTCATAGCGAGATGGAACGAGCGATAATGAGGCGACAAGGTATCGCAAGTACTCGGGAACACCCATCGAAGAATGAATTACACTCCGAGTATATTTCGAAAGCCGATCATTAATCGTAACTATGTTAGCTAACCCTAATTAGTCAGTGTTTTGCTTTAGGAGTTCTATTTTCTGTAACTCGGTCGACCAGGTTTCTGTGGCGACTCCGCGTTCCCAATGAAAAAAAAGTCTATTCACTCTCTTGATTTTATTCTGCTATACACAGGCATGCACGTATTAGGATTATTTTATTTTCAATGGCCGGCATTCCCTTACATAAATTGGCGCAGTATATTCAGGCCATCCGCCGCTAAGCCCTTAGAATGGTTAATGAGGCCCGACAGGGGCCCGCATCACGGCAAAGTGCTCATAGGCCTGCATCATGGCAAAGTGCTCATAGGCCCGCATCACGGCAAAGTGCTCATGTGCCCGCATCACGGCAAAGTACTCATAGGCCCGCATCACGGCAAAGTGCTCATGTGCCCGCATCACGGCAAAGTACTCATAGGCCTGCATCACGGCAAAGTGCTCATAGGCCCGCATCACGGCAAAGTGCTCATAGGCCCGCATCACGGCAAAGTGCTCATAGGCCCGCATCACGGCAAAGTGCTCATAGGCCCGTATCGCTGCTAAG
>SDVV010040440.1:0-10535 GCA_016164225.1 Gammarus roeselii | reverse complement strand
CAGTAAGGGTGTGGTATAGGCTACTAGGTCAGTAAGGGTGTGGTATAGGCTACTAGGTCAGTAAGGGTGTGGTATAGGCTACTAGGTCAGTAAGGGTGTGGTATAGGGTACTAGGTCAGTAAGGGTGTGGTATAGGGTACTAGGTCAGTAAGGGTGTGGTAGTTTACACGTTTCTGAGAAACAATACCACGATGTTTGGTCTAAACAGTTTAGCGATGGTGAATAGGTAGCTCTACTTGTTGCACCTCTTGTTTTGTGATGATAGATGAATGAAATTAGAGCTCTTGATATACAGATACAGACACTAGGCCGCATCCCCCAGAAAGGGGAGTGGCCGACGGACAGGCGCACCTCACACCTTCATACGCTCACACTCACACAACTAAGCCCTTTTGTGCTAAAGGGTCCGGCCGGTACCCCCTCAACATACACTCTGGGTCACGAGTGCAGTCCGAGGATCCGTCGTCAGCAGCAGGGACCGACAGTTTTCACTGGCTTACCCCCGCCGCGTCATAATGGCCGGGCCTCCCCCACCCACGACCATCCCGACAGCGGGATGCCAAGGGCGGGAAAGCACATCAAAGCAGCGTCAAAATCAACCATTTTACAACCCTTCTCCACTCACGCCTGTTCATTGCACGCTCTCTCGCCACCTCCACATTCATGTCTCTCCTTCCCAACGCCTGCTTCACACCATCCATCCACTCGAACTTCGGTCAACCTCTAGGCCTGCGACCACTCGCCTGCGCATTCATCACCCTTTTCACCTATCTCCCTTCATCCATCCTCTCCATGTGCCCGAATTATCTCAGCGCACGCGAATCCACTCTGTCCTCCAGCTTCTTCACCATCCCTGTTCTGATTCGAACCACGTCGTTGGTGATCCGGTCTCTCAGCGTTACTCCAGCCATGCTCCTCAGACATTTCATCTCGAAAACATTCAACCTTCTTCTCTCCCCTGCTCTCACCCCCCAAGCCTTAGCTCCGTAAAGCACAGTTGGCACAACAACACCCTCATACAGTCATCTCTTTGCTTCCATCCCCCAAGGTTCTACAGCTAATCACACTCTTTAGTGCACCCAACACTTTACATCCCTCCTTCACTCGGGCCTTCACTTCAGTTTCCACTAGTTCCACTAGATATACAGATACTAGGCCGAATTCCCCAGAAAGGGGGGTGGTCGACGGTAAGGCTCATCTGCAACCCCTCTCACACACTCATACTCATACAACTTAGCCATTTTGCGTAAAATTAAATAATATAATTTTGAAGATCTAAATATTGTCCTAAGCACGTTATGAAATTGGAGCATAGCTTCCGCCACCAATTATGTGTCTTGTAAGCTATCTAAGCAACTTTAGCTCAAGGACAACTGGTCGAAGAGTCCGGCTCACAAGAACAAGAAGTTAAGTGAAGTAAGTTGTTTTTATGTGTATCGGCGACGACACACGGTTCATTCTCTTTGATATCCACTCACCACGAGGTGATCAATGAGCGTCTGGTAGCCATTAGTGCCCCAGTTGATCACGGGGTTGCCAGGACACTGCCAGTACTCGGACCTGGTGCGAGCAGACACCGAGTGCCAGCTGTCAGAGCCATCTATGATACACTGGAAGCGGCCGTGCCACTCCAGCATTTGCCAGCCTGCCATGCCCCACTTGTTGAGGCTGCTGAACCTGTGGATGAGAACAAAGAACGTTCACGCACGGTTCTAGATACTCGCTGCAGCAGTAACGGCAGACAAAATGGCATATATTATTTAAACATACATACACAAGATTAGAACTAAGATTAGAGTGTCAAGGCTTTCTAGTGCACTGGAGTCAATGTCCTTCTGGCACCAAACGTCAAACCAGCAGCCAGCGCTGCATCAAGTCATCAACAAATGATCCTCAGTCTCCGGAATCGTTTCGACTCACGGCATGCTTGGGTCACTACTGTTTAAAGAGATATAGAGAGAGGTCACAAATGTGTCCTACTTTCAAAGTGAGCAAAAAAACGGTGGTCCTCCGGAATGGAGGAGTCATACATACACGAAGCAGAGCTCAAGAATTTCAGGAGGCGTTGAGGGAGAAATATGACAGCGTGAGAGGTCAAGACCAGAGAAATGTTGAGGAAGAATGGGAGACGTTCAGAGGTGCGTTGTTGAGATGCGCAAAAAATGTGTGTGGTGTGCGCCTGGTAGCGGGTGCAACAGAAGAGAGCACGAATGGTGGAACGAAAAGGTCAAATTGGCGGTGGCGCAGAAGAGCCTTGGAGGAATGGTTTCAAGCGAGGTTGGTGGAAGCCTAAGACAGCTCTAGCAAGGAGAGAAAAAAGGTGAAGCGGGTGATGCCAGGAGGGGCAGACGGTGGTGCCATCACCCGCTCCACCGCTGAAGCCAGGTGGGGCAGACGGTGGTGCCAGAATTATGAAGAGAACAGAGATGTTCTGGATTGAGGTGCAGAGGGTGAGGAAGGGAGGGACCGGAAAGTAGGACGTGGTGAAGAATGAACATGGCCGTTCAAAGTGGTGATGGATGGAAAAGGCGGGCCAAGTATTTTGACGAGTTGTTGAATGTTGAGGATGTCCGAGAGGCTGACAGTGCTGCTGTGGGTGGTGGTGCACGAATGCCGGTTTTGGGAGAGAGACTTGTTGCAGACATTACTCAGGAAGAGGCGCAGAAGGTGGAAGAGGTAATAAAAGCAGGGAAAGACCCAGGTTTGGACGGCGTTGCGACTGATTGCCAAAAGAGGAATGGAGTAATCATAGTCGAATGGCTGGTAAAGTTACAGAATCTGTGTTTTGTGTTGGGCATGTTGCCGATTAAGTGGCGCATTGTTTGCTTTTTCTACTGTTTAAAGGCAAAGGAGCTAAAAATGAATGCTACAACACATAACCAGTTGGTTATGTGTTGTCGGCACGTGGTACGGGAGAGTGCTTATCAAGAGGATTAGAGAGTTAGAATGGTGCGATTGGCGAGGAACGATGTGGCGGCAAGAGTGTAGAGGGTGTGCCGATCAGACTTTTGCCGTGAGACAAGCCTGTGAGAAGTACCTTGCGAAGAGATGTGTTCTGGGCCTACGTGAATCTGGAAAGGGCCTACGGTAGGGTCAACAGGGAAGCGCTATGGAGAGTACTGTGTTTGTATGGAGTGGCGGAAATTTGTGAAAGCGGTTCAGAGTATCTATGTTTGCAGCAAAGCATGAGTCAGAGAGGGAGCGAGCTGAGTGCTTGGTTCTTATTGAACGTGAGGCTGAGACAAGGTTGCTGCGCTGTGTCAATCCCTACAAGGATAAAGTGGTCAGGGAGGTGAACGTGAGTGTAATAATTCGAGGTTGGCATTTGAGTCAACTACTGTTTGCGGATGATACACTGGTGGCGGACTCCCAGGAGAAGTTGTGTAGGCTAGTGTTGGAGATTGGTAGAGTGTGCGAAAAGAGGAAACTGCGAGTTGATGTGGGGGAAAAGAAATGTAAGGTGTTCGAGAAATGTTGATACGAGCAGAATTAGTGTCCTCCTAAATGGAGACTATTGGAGAAAGTTCAATGTTTCAGGTATCTGGGCTTTGATGTAGAGACGATTGAACTGGGGGAAACTAAGGTGAAGTCGCGAGTGATGGAAGGGTCTAAAGTGTTGGATGCATTGAAGAGTGTAATGAGCTGTAGGACGTTGGGGACGGAAGTAACGAAAGGGTTGTATGAGGGGGTAGTTGCCCCAACTGTGTTCGACGAAGCCGAGATATGGGGAAGCGAGAGCAAAGAGAGAAGAAGGTTGAATGTTTCTGAAATGAAATGTTTGAGGAACATGACTGTAGAAACGCTGAGAAATGGGATCAAACCCGACGTCGTTCGAATTAGAACGGCATAGTTAAAAAGTTGGAAGACGCGTGTTCTGAGATGGTTTGGGTACATAGTGAGGATGGATGATAAGAGATTGATGACAAGGGTGAGGTAAACGGAAGAGACTAGACGTAAGCCTAGAAGTAGACCAGGGTTTGGGTGGATGGGTGACGTGATGCAAGCGTTAAGGAGGAGAGACATAAGTGTAGAGGTGGCGAGAGAGCTTGCAATGGATTATGTGAAGGAAGAATGGTTGTGAATGGATGATTTTTAACGCTGCTCTGATGTGCTTTTATACCGTTCTCGTCTCATTGAGAAACGGGATGGTCGTGGGTGGGGGTGGGCCCAATTTCTTATGATGTAACATGGGTAAAGCAGTCAACTATCGGGCTCTGCTGCAGACACTAATCTCAGACCCCACTCCTGGCCTGAAGTGTGTGTTGCGGGGTCATCTGTCCGGACCCTTCAGCGTCAGAGGGCTAGGTTTGTTTGCGTGTGGGTGTATCATCTCGAGGAGCGTGAGGTGCGCCTTGCCATTGGTCACCTGCCTTTCTGTGGGATTTGACCTAGTATCTGAATTACTATGATAGAAACGAAAAAAATCAGTGAAACAATTCTAAATTATAACTTAGAAACTTTAGGAGACGAGAGCGTTCTTCCAAGATCTTGATTTTTATAAGTTTAGAATTGTACCGTTTCCTTCGACATCCAAATTCCTAAATATGTTACATGCAATTATAGGAGAAGTCCACACGAGCTTTCAAATGACATATTGCATGATATGGTTACTTCGTAGATTATATTAAGGGGTCTATCTTCGCCGGATATCTGGCATTAGTCTTGGTGAACTTACCCGTAGTGCGTGAAGTTCTTCTAATTTGATAGGTTCGCACTACACGTGTGGGAACGGCAACTTGATTAATTGTTAGGTTTCTTCATTTGCGGCATGTAAGCACACCCGTGCACACAAAGAAACTTTCAGCGTTTCTCCTTCTCTTCCTCTCTTAGAACAAAAAGAGAGGAAGAGAACTGACTGACTGCATACGTCAGTCCTCATTGCTATGCTCTTTGATTTTCGTAACGAAGTAGCTACATTCAGTGATGGACGATTCATTTCGTTTGTACTGCTAACTAATATTTCCAAGCTTCGTAAAGACTGCACCACCCCTGCCACACAATCCCTGCAACCGTCTCCATCGAAGTTCTGACGTTAGTCTTACAGAGCTCCCCCGTAGGGCGCCAAGTGCATGAATGCTGGTAAGTTTTCCCTCCACGTGTTTCTTTTCTCGTTTTTCTAGTTGTCACACATTACAACACAAATGACGAATTTATGTGTAGTTTTCAAAGTAGGTCTTCGTTTCTACGCTCATTCAATTATTGTACAAAGGTACACTTAGTCATGGACGGATTATCTTGCCTGCACCAACATCCAAACTGCTGCATCGAGGCCGGTAATATGACCGTTTGTATAAATTCATACTAAGTGGCCCATCTCCATAGGAGCTCCGACGCGAGTCTCTGTCAGGTTGAGTGAATGGATAGCAAGAAGCAGACTTTAGGGAGGAGAACATCAGTGAGGAGGTAGCGAGAAAATGTGCAATGGAAAGGCGTGGGTGGAGATTGGTTGTGAATGGATCCCGCCTCTAGTCTCGTTGAGAAACGTCATGGACGTGGTGGGGGGAGTCAGGCAATTATGACGCAGCAGTGTAAACATTGCAATGAAAGCTGTTGGGCCTTACTGCTGGCACTGATCTTGGACCACACTACTGACGCTATGTGTGTCGAGATATTCTGTCCAGACCCTTCAACACTAAAAGGGTAAGTTTTGATACGGGTGTGAGTGCATGGGACATGTGTGAAACTGAATCCAGCGCCTGTCGAAGGCTGACCAATCGGTGTTCCCAGGCGCTGATTCTTGAGATAGTTGTCCGGGGCTGCAGGCACTGACCCTCCGTGCGGATACAACTATCAAACAGGGTCGATTTTCCAGCTGACATCGGGTTCTCAAGAGATGTGAGCTTGAACAGAGCAATGCTGTCAATAAATATGAAGGTGCACTTTGTTGTCTTCTTCTAGTTGGGGTAGTGCATGGGTTATTGGGCTGATGTATGAGTGAGATTAACTTCTAGTGAACCATGCATGTAAGTATTATTTATGTGACTTCACTCATTAAAATATTATTTAATTTTCAGCAAGGGTTGCCTATTCGTTGGAACGACCATATATAGCCACGATCGTCATCCTTACTGCAGACGCCTACCGCCATTAAAGTGACCTTTCCAGTCGCATGACGAAATCAACACCGCTATTCAAGTTTTAGCGGTGAGTCGTGGCTAGGTAGCACGACTAACAGTAATCGGGTCACTCCTGTTGCCTCACATCGTCACGGGTATCAACAACGACTACGGACCGTCGTCCCTTCTTGGGGTCTCCACAGCGTCATATCATCCATATCGACTAGAGATCAAATTAGATCAGAGTGACGAGGCTTTCTGGCGCGCTGGAGCCATCGTCCTTCTGGCGCCGAATGTCAAACCCGCCAAAGCAAGTTAGTCTTTGTTTTTCTTCTTTTTTAAATGTTCGAGTTAAGGTTTACTACTGCGCAAAATCAAAGTTCTTCACGCGGCGAACGTCTATGGTATGTACGGGTTCCAAAGGAGGTACAGGAACTCCTAAGGTGTTAAGCACTTCCCGGATGCTTCCCATCAGCACCATACGCCTGCGGTTGCGTGGAGGGGATTGTGTTGTTACAGTCGCAATGGTTGTCCCTGGAGAGGTGCTCTCCTATCTGACATATTAGTATTACTATGTAGCTATCTAGGCATGGCAGTGTGGATTTGTGCTGGTCAATCCTAGGTGAAGCCTGATATGGAAAAGTGTTGTTATTATTAACAGTGTGCTCACCCAGCTGTTGGCTCCGGCTGTTGTGCTGGATAACGCGAGGTCTTAAAATTGCGTAGTTCATTTCCGTCATGCCCGAGACATCTAGGTATGTGTTGACTAATGTCTTCACTGGATAGATTAACTACCGATTTTATTAAATAAGGTGTATCAATTGCTTAGTCTGCCCTTGTTGGGCTTGTAAGGTTCAAGTGTACCGGGAGTAAGCTCATGAACCAGATAGTGATTTTGATGTTATTTTATTTACTCAGCTCTTGTCTAGGCCCCAGCGTAATGGATGGCAGGATAGTTCTGTGGTCCATAGTTGCAACGGTTAGGAAAACTTCTGAGGCGCAGTGTGGTGTGGATCTCAACTGCGTCCTTATATGTGCGTTTTCCTCAAGGAGGTATTCGCCTAAGGTGTTAGTGGTATAACATTTATCATAGTTTATTAGTATCAAGTACATGTTATTGTTGTGTTGCGTTTGGCAGAGTTCAACAAGTTAAGTAGGGCAGGGTGATGGTGAAATATTACTCGTAGGTGTATATAATTTATCCTCCTGCCTTGGTGATTGGTGGATCTATTATCCTAACCTGGAGGCGTCTGCCGTCGTGGGAGCTACCAGTTATTATAAATATAATTATACATCCAGCCGTATACCTGCAACCCGTTTTTTCAACATTTAGCGCAACCTTAACGGGAACAATCCCCTGGGATTCACTACTTGTCTGGTGAGCGAATGGTCATCGGGGCCGATACATTGAAAAGCATACCATCTGCAGACTGAAGAGAGAGCAGCAAGTGATCGTTCTGCGCTGTTCGTCCCGGCAGATAAAGTGTAAATTCAACCAGTTTCAGTCTTCCCCTTCTGTCTTCTCCAGCCTTTCCTCTTTTGTCCCCTGTGTTTCATTTGTGGGCAGGGGTGCATAACTGGTGCAAGAGTTTAGGCGGTAGTTCCGTGGGGTTCCGGCTCATGGGTATGCGAAGACTCTCTCACGCCTGAGTTTATTAAAGTCGTGTTGTTGGGATACACTGACCGTCTGCTTCTGCGGGCCGGTGTCCCACTACAGCGTCTGTATCTATGTCAATGTTCACATTTTCTAATCTGTTCACTGTTAGCTGGAGACAACGAACCGATCAATGCCAAGAACGTTTGCGACAGCAGCATGATTGGGCAACTTGCCACACCCCTGCTACACAAACCCTAGCCGCCACACAATCTCTACCCATAACCCCTGCCACACAACCCTGCCACACAACCCCTGCCCACAACCTTACTCCAGCCTGACTCACCGCTTCTCGTAACACTCTCCCATCGAGCCGTCGTAGTCGGACATGTCGTCATTGTCCAGAGCAGCCATGACGTCCTGAAAGGCCTCGGACACCGCGGCTGGAAGGGCGACACCGTGCGTGTCCACGAACACAGTCTGGCCCATACCTGCCAACATGGAGAGAGATGAGCACCGCGAGGAACAACGAGGTCAAAGTCCTTAGAGTTATTAAGACCACAAACTCCCACAAACTGTCTGTTCATTTTTGTAGAACCCTCCGGCGGTAGTTGATGATTTGATTCCTATCTAAATAATTTACCAGGAAAACATTAATGAGACGTATTGAGAAGCTGCACAATGCCATCCAAAAACAGTGGTTCTATGGGAGAAAAATATAGATGACATGATACTATAAAAGGTTTAGATTTGAAATCCAAGTCTTAGTTAAATAGGGTCTTTGACCCTATTTTGTTGTGTTCAGAGCTCCCCCCAAACATAACAGCAAATATGATAATAACATGATGCTATTCCAAGTCCCTTGAACAGCTCAAGCTCTTGCGGCTGCAACACATACCAGTTTGGGTGAGGTCCAATTCAGGGTCGATGTTCTGTGGACAGTTTTGTATTGCCCACTCGTAGATGCAGTTGCCTTCTTCGCCATGTATCCAGTGGGCTCCCAGCTCGAGGTGATTCTCTCCTAGAAGGCCGAAACAGTGTTTAGCTGGCACTCGTTATAGGTACAGTCAGGCACATGTTCCAAGCAAACCTACCATGTTGACATACCTCCTATTAACATATTTAGAACATAGAAGAAATATCTACTGCAGAATGAGATCGGATGAAGCAGAATTATTGAATTGCAGTTAGCTATAAACACATTTTCATTAACAACTCCACAGATATCCATTCAAGGTGTCAGAGCCTATTGTATTGATGCTGCAATTTGGTAATGAACAACACTTAATTAAGGTAGCTACATAACCGACACCACCAATAAAAGCCAATTAAAAGCACAGGATGACTAAACATGCGACTGCCAACGCGATCAGTTAGCTGGGAGATAGGACCACTCTGCACGTGACTCACCGAAGGGCAGGGTGTGCACTCTGCCTCCCGGCCGCCCCATGGCCTCCACTACTAGCAGGTTGCTCTCTCCGGCATCCACGAGGTCAGCAGCAGCGGCCGCTCCACTGACACCACACCCCACCACACACACGCGCACCTGAGGGAATAGTGGCATTCAATAGAGATGGAAGGGGGGAGAGGAGAAAGGGTGATGAGCTTTAACTGGGGTGTCAGGGACGGTTATATCAACAAGGAGCAACAGGCAAGGGGAGGAAGGTGAATGAGAAGGCCGAGGAGGAGGCTTCATGAGGGGGCATGGGACGAGGGCAAGGGACAGGGACTTCATGAAAGGGCAGGGAATGGGGACTTAATGGAAGGGCAAGAAACAGAAAGCTTCATGAGTGGGCAGAGGACAGAAGGTTACAAGAGGGGGTAAGAAATGGAGAGCTTCATGAAGAAGCAGGGGACAGAAGGCTTTATGAGTGGGCAGAGAACAAAAGGCTTCAAGAGTGGGCAATAAATGGAAGGTTTCATGAAGGGGCAGGTGACAGCAGCCTGCATGAGCAAGCAGGGAATGAAAGGCTTAATGAATGGGCAGGGGACAAAAAGCTGCATGAGTGGGCAGGGGACAGATGGCTTCATGTGCAGGCAGGGAATGGAAGGCTTCATGGAGGGGCAGGGGACAGAAGGCTTCATGAGCGGGCAGGGAATGGAAGGCTTCTTAAAAGGGCAGGGGGCAGAAGGCTGCATGAGTGGGCAGGGGATAGGAAACTTCACGAGTGGGCAGGGAATGAAAGGCTTCATGAAGGGGCAGAGAACAGGAGGCTACATGAAAGGGCAAGGGACAGAAGGTTGCATGAAAGGGCAAGAGACAGAAGGTTGCATGAAAGGGCTAGAGACAGAAGGTTGCATGAGAGGGCAGTTGATAGAAGGTTGCACGAAGGGCAAGGGATAGAAGGCTGCATGAATGGACAGAGAATGGAAGGTTTCATGGGTGGACACAAGGAAAGGAAAGTTTCATGAAGAGGTATGGAATGAAAAATATCAAGAAGATGCAGGGACCTGTCTTTGACAAGGAGGTATTTAACAGTGGGAGAGACGTGAGTAGCAATAAGAGACACGGGACATGGAGGCCAATACAGTACATATAGTATACATGGGCCCAAATTAAGTTTTTCCATTAGATACTTCTGTGCATGCACTATTGTGATAGGAACATTATTGACATGAATATTTTTTTTAACAATTGGCTTCGAGAGGTAAAGGACACCCAAACTTTAAAAAATAATGTGAATTACATAATATCAGTTCTAGCTGAAAAGTCATCTCAATAACTCTAGTTTGTTAGGATGATTCAAGATTTTTGGAAAAATTGGAACCCCCAATTTGTTGAAGCCTATAATTTAAAAAATTAAATTGTTCTATTAGGTTGTTAAGAGAGTATATTAACAAAGTTTGAGCAAAATCTAAAATTTCATAGTGCGCAGCACTGTATG
>SDVV010040439.1:0-10535 GCA_016164225.1 Gammarus roeselii | reverse complement strand
TATATATAAATGAGTAGCTGCACCTTAACTGTAGTAACAACCTCCCTAGCGATGTAGTACTCGGGGTGTAAAGCAACAATACATTATAGCTCTGCAGCCGTTGAAGAAACCTATTTATTCAAGAGTGTGTGTAACAAATCTACTCTGCACCACCTGACACCAAATGCACGTAAGTTACACCACCTGAATTTTGCGAGTTGGACTTGTCTTTACGTGATATTTCATAAATTCAATTTATTTCCTCATGTTCCCAAAATATTAAGAACACGTTTAAAATGGTACTCCAACAATGTCCATTGGATAATTAGATGCAAACTTGTACAATACCCATAGCGTAGGTCAATCTTAAGATTATTTAACAAGTAAATGGTGTCTGTACAGCTTATAACGCTTACGAAGAGGTGAAACGTGTACGTGTAATCAATGTAATGTGAAAGTTTTGTCAACGTACCGGCCTATACAATACATCGTGGAATTGTACATAAATCAATGCACACTATCAATATAACTAACACCAACACCTGAAGCTTCTTCATCTCTCGAATAATCTAGGGCAAAGTCGTTTAGAAACTTTACACCGCGGTCAAATCGTATGCTTCCGTACACCCACACACCAGTGAATTGCTTCTGTGAGATATGATGCCTTCATTACTTAAAACAGTAGCTGGTCGTGGTCTACGCCAACTTAATCTTGCCCTAATGTAATTGAAGCAGCTAGGGCCATTGTTCGCGCTGCCGGCCCGTGCAAAGACGGCGAAAATGTCTTTGTGTCTGTCGACTAACGGTTCCCTAATAGTGAGGTTAAACTAAATATAAGGGGATGACGAATCTAATGCATGAGTGATCGATTACTCTCTGTTACAGAGGAACAATTAGTAAAGAATAGTATTTGCCCTTACGATTTATTCGTTGTATGCTAGGCCTAATGAAGCTCGGTTGTCTGTCGGTGAGTGAAAACATAACCTATGGGCCTGGTCTGTGAGTAGCCAGAAATTGAACAAAATTCTGATTAGCTCGGATACGAACTAGTGGATTTTTTTTATCAAAGGTTTACTTGAAAAAAATCGTTGATAAAATGTTTGTTGTAGCCCGAATGCACGAACAGTAGGACAGGGTTCGACTTACCGGGAATAGTCTCACCATTGTCGGACTATACGGACAGTGTCTGAATATATTTCTAATACACCGGTTAATTTTTCAATTTGATTTCTAATTATTCATCTGTGGATAATAAATCAGGCAATGACAGGTAGAAGAGAAGTAGTTTCGAAGAGTGAGTTAAGTAAGCCAAGTTATCATTCAGAATGGAAGAATGATAGAGTGAGAGGGCCGCTATGAATGGTGATGAGTCGTGATGATCCTGCGAGGAGCAGCGTGAGATTGACAGATCGATCAGACATGTGCAGACAAGGCAGATATTGAACCATGGAGCCTCAAAATAGGATTGGCGATCGTGGATGAGACGAGAGCATTTAGAGGGCGAGAGAAACGAGGTGGTGAAGTGTATAAATAAAATCATTATTATACTCAAGATGGTGAAGAAGTTGAGCCAATTTATTTTAGACGAACACGAAAAAATACCGAGAGTGATTGAAATAAGGGCTGTTAGGGAAGGACATAAGAAGGAGTTGCAGAACAAAATCATATCCTACGAATATATTAAGGCCCAGCACTACGACGTGTGCAGTTTATGACATTGCACATTGTTCATAGACATAGTTCCGAAGTCTATGCACGCTGTGCAATGTTGCCCTGCACTTGTTTCCGCGGCGCTGTATTCGACTGCATTGGCGTTTCAGACTTCCGCTAGGAACGAAAAAGGATGCCTCCTTATCGGGGATTATTATAATTTTGGATTCGATGTGTCGGTTATCCAAAGATGTAATTTTATAAAATCTGTCAAGACTAAAGGGTCAACTCAAATATACTTCATCAAATGCGAAGACCAATTTTGTATGTTGTGTCCCCATCACATTTCGTGATAGACTAATTAGGCGTCAATTGACGTTTTAACGTCATCGCTCTACGAAAATAAACAGGAACAGCAAACTTGTTCATAGTCCATACATGTTGACTTATCTCTCAAACCCAATTCTCTTCCGTGTCTGATAATAAAATTGCAAGGTTTTTCCTCATCATGCGTTGGCAATCATTAGTCTCACCTCTTCGATCAGTCCTCCTCATCCATGGATGATCATTATAGTGGCCAGTTACTGAACAACATTGCCCTGTCTCCAAATCCACGGAGAGGCAAATATTAGATAGAAATGCATTTTCTTCTCATCCATTGCGGCCCCGTCAACTCCCCATCCCTGCATGGGTGTTAAATCCGTCGTCATAAAAAATTTGTCTCTCCATCCATGTCAGACCCATCCCTCATCTTGAAGGCCCATGTCATCTTCGTCGTTCACTCGTTCCGAAACGTGTTGTAAAGTCGTGTAGTAAAGGCGTGTAGTAATGGGCGCAATCTGTTACCGTCATCACAATAACCGGCCTAGAGAGTGCCTTGACAGACCTGCAGCAACTCTCCTGCTATCAGCCTTAGTCTTTTTTTAACCGAGACTCGGAAATAATGTCATACAGAGTATAATCGGAATATCATGTAGCTATATTGCGCCTCTAATATAATGTATTCGAAGTTAATTATTTTATGTTAAAGGGCCGGCTCAATTGAGTACTACTATTTATGTGCTTAATTTATTCATATAACCCTAACCTGTTTTCCATTTCGTTTCGAACACACCAACCACATTGATCGGAATGACATATTTACTAGCTAGAAATTTATTCATTTCAAACTTTTTTTGGGGGTTCAGGAAGATGATCAATAATAATAATGAGTGCACCATACCAAGTTCACCTTACGTCAGCAACGCTAGCAAATGCCTGACTCGGTGGCCTTGATGCGAGTTCAATTATGTACCTGTATAAATGAGTATCGGGACAATGTATTCCCAACAGCGAAAACCTTACCATAACGAACAAAGGCAGATATGTACATTCTTCGTAACAAATCATTGCTGTTTAAATCTTAGTTAAACAGATACAGTACAGTTTACAACTTGGTTCAATGGGTCTCAGATCACTCATCATATTTGTGTTTAGAGGTAGCTTCAAATAAGTGCGAACACAATTGTGGTTCCTATGGTCTAGAGTAATATATATATATATAATATATATAAATCAAGTTCCCGTAGTCAACACGTTGACTTAATGACCTGTGAATACTGCCCAACACAATTTAGTCGCAGTCCGATGATCGAAGCTCGCCGGGCCAGGCTCACGTGAGGAGGAGTATTACGAAGAACTCACCGTCAGAGGGTCTGGAGGGACGAGTAGATCTTTCCCCGGATTACCCGGGGACCGCAACAACACCGGGCACCATCTGCGACTACTCCTGGTGCTACACGATGATTTGTTTCATAAGTTGAGTACATTTCAAGGATTTAAATTGTTAGTTATATTTTCAAAAATATATTCATTCAATTAACGTGTTTTCTTTCGATCTCTCCTATCGTACCTGGTGATTGGACTAAGTCGTACTTATTCGGACTCTGGAGGGTTAGCAAAGTCTCTTTGAAAGCTGTTAACAAAAATACCGATGGGTATTACGAAAATGAAGGGTTTCTTTGTGAAACTTTAGAGATTTTGGTGACCCGTTACACAACCGGTCGCTGTTCATACTCTTCAGTTTATAAATACACTTACTAAGTCCCATACACATGAGGGTATGATATCAATCAATTAGATTATACCTGGAAATAGTTGAAAAAATTTTTTTTTAATAAATTCATATTAAATTGTCTGATGATTTGACACTAACTCTTGTTTGGTTAAGGGAAAGTTTAATGCACCTATTGCAGGGCAGAACGAGTTCTCTAAAGATGAAAAAAATGGTCCGGCAGTATAAATTTTTCTCTGCAATGTACCTAATAAGATTCATTTTCTAATCGTTAAACCCCATGAGTCGGATTTATGGAAGTCGCTTCACCTAGGTTATATTATATTGCAGACTAACGTCGTTCGTAGCCTTTCAACGCACACGAGCGAGGAATGGATCCAACATGATGATCAATTAATGGGCTACAATTACGCCTAACATTCAGGACACATTTTACAAGGTGTCACGAATTCCAACTTCAACAGGATATTGCTTGTTACCTGAAAACCGTGAGTCCGCTCTTGCCATCATTAAAACGTGAACTTTTCTGCTGTGGAGGTGACATTAATCTCCCTAGTAATGGCCTAACCCTAGTTAATGGCTTCATTGCGAGGAAATGGAATAGCAAGGCGAGTTTTTAGGGACGTGAACGTCGTGGAAGTTGTGCTGCTCCTTACCTGTAGGAATTGTATCGGAAATTCATTTCATTGTTACGTCAAATACACTTGTCTGGTATGAAGGCTTGTAATGAAATTATCACAAAACATTCACAGTAAAATCTAGCCTCTGGAAGGTTCATCTGTCAAATCTCATAATAACTTATTTAATATAGACAGAAGTATGAATATACATACAAATATAAACATATATGTGTAAATACATTTATATGTATGATATGTGTGGGGACATGTTCTACACATGGGTGTTTGTAGGTGTGTTTGCGAGCGCAAATTTATCCCCCCGATTTAAATTGTACTTCGAAAATTACTCTGTGATGACACTTTACGAAGTCTTGAGATCAATGCACCCTGGGAAAGTAAACAGAGGATCATCACAGCGATGGAATGTGTATAAAAGGACACTGAACTTTATCCATGAACATATTTAGAGAAGAATAAATAAATATAATCTGCAGACTGTAAAATTGGTTATTGTATTTCGTTACCTGTTTTAGAAGCAATGCCAACTCATGCACAACTGAAATATTTAGACGCAAACTGAAAATATATTTGTAATTATTTGTCTAAATATTTTTGGTCGGTATTCTTATTATATAGTTTGCATAAGAAAAGTAGTTTAATCAACTTCACTGCCATCAAACAGATGGCACTGTTTTGATAAAATGTTAATTCAATTGATAAAATGTCAATTCAATTGTCACTTTTACTCATGATGAGAAATTAAACTGAACAATATTTCCATGGGATTTTCTTGTCATCGGTGACCGATTTTAATTCGTCCGCAATTAATTTCAGGATAATTACAAGAAAATTGCATAGACAACCTCCATTCCGTAGATGACGAAGATTATACTTATAGTATACTTGTCAAGGTGAATTATTATAATAGCTGAGATCAAAATTAGGAATCTAAAATATATTTGAGTGCTTCCATTTTCACAGAGTATGTGGGTTTTTTGGCCCCACGGGCTGACGAGTCGGTTCAGTCGGAGTGTTTCCTCTTCATGTGTGATGCTTTTTTCTACACACACTTACAGCTTCGTTCCTAAGAAGTTGAACTGTTCTAGATGGCAATGGTAAGAGGTTTGATTTAGATTTTTAATTTCCAAGAAGAAATCCAAGAAGAGACGGGAGGGATACAGTTTTCCAACTAAGAATTGGCTCATCCGCCTTTTGGTTGTTTGACAACGCCTAGAATCATACACACCCCCAACCTGCAGACCAGGTTGAGGGTGTGTATGATTGATTCAAGGCCCGATTTTCTGAGCGATATATCAACCAGTCATGTAACTTGTGTTAGGTTAGGTTTGATTGAGCGCTCACCGCATTACTTCAGCTACGCCATTAAAACTCGTTTATGGTTTAACTGTGTTCAGTTTTCATATACCATTTCAGCAAGTTATATTGATGATTTCCGCATAGGGTATTTCCGAACAGCTCTCAAAAATACGTTCCAATGAATTTTCATGAATGACTGTTTCCCGAGGACAAATATTTTTATGCAATGAAAATCCGAATCAAAAGTATTTCCATGGTCGATGCATTTGGTGGCTGCAGTATGTTCCGTAGGCCTTCATTCCCCATCTGTGGAATACCTATTCAACTTACAAGCTGCAGGTGGTCTGGTAATCCTTTACCGCATTTCAAATATTTATACATCTCTAGGCTGTCTTAAAGCTCTAGGCCGTCTCTCCTTTCCAAACAGTTTTTTTGTTTAAACATTTCCTGTGTTTGTGAGCACCCAGTAAAACATTATATCATATAGTCTTAAGCTAAAACTTATCTGGAGGTAGAGACTACTGAACACATATAAGAGTGTATTGTGGATTACAACTACATCTGAGCTTATGTTTCGTTAGCAACGATTTATCAATGTAATCGATTACTTGGTATCATTTGACTGTAATCGAAAACTGGTTAAAATTCTTGAATTTATCAATGGGGATCATTTACTATCGTTTAGGGAATTATACCATTCGTTTGGTCATGCTGCTTCTCTAAATATTCATCAACATATGAACGTAAACATTTTTTAACCGTTTGATGCGAGCTGAAAATCTCTGAAGTTATAATGTAACCTCCTGTAAAGAGTGCATAGCCTCTTTACATGAGTTGAGATCATCTGAGTTCTTAATAGGCTTTCTGCCTCAGGTGCCTTCTTAGAGTAATGGGTTCAAGTCCTTGAACAATATGTACAGAGGTTGGAATGGCAGCCTCGAGACATGGATGCCTGGTACGGGCATCACAGCCGGCATGTGACGCCCGTCCAAAGCACCGACGTCGGCCTACTTTGATGCCTTAAGGGAATTGGAAGCCAAACACGCTCGCGACAACACTCCCTCTCATGGAATACAACTCGATTTTTTTCAATAAATCATATATATCTCTTATATTTCATCTATCATATCCCATTCTTTCTCCCTGGCAGATTCCTGACGCATCTATAACTAGAGCCAGTTTCCAGTGCATGGCACAAAACTAGAGATCTTCATTTTCCAGCTGCCCAAGATCATCATCAAACCTTCAAGGTGACTCCCATTGACCCACTCCACAGACGGCGGTTGCCTACTCGCACCTCCTCCAAACAGCGCCGTTTTGATTTCTGTCGTTATTTTTCTTCCCCACTCGCGCCCCGCCAACTATTGATTGCACTCGACAGGGCGGCGGCGAGCCTGACAAACCTGAGCGATTCTCGACAATTCACAAGGCATGGACCTTTCCTTGTTTCATAGGACAAATGTGTTGGAGGGATATTGTACTACTGATATCCAGCTGATTTGCTCTCCACATCTACAGTTGTCAGCAAAGTCTTGAAGCATTTTTGGAACAGAAAAAAAATGTATTGCTGCATATAACAAACAGGAACTGTTAGGTCTGCCCAACGGTGCAGAATCAAAGATCTGCAATCGTGTAACAAACTCAAAGTTTTAATTTGACTTAAGTTCATACAATATTATTTCTGGTTTCTCCATTTTCAAAAAAAAAATCGAGCGCTTTCGAACATAAAGTAAGTATGCGGTATCATCTATAAAAAAATGTATATATTCTCAAAAAGTTTTTATCCGCAAACGTTGGTTACTACGGTGCACATTTGGTTACCCAAGAAGATACTGTCTCAGAGGGTTGAGAGAATCAAATAAATAAAACTCATAATCAGAATACAACCATGAATGATTCACTTTCACGTCGAATAGGGCTAAGAAACTTGAATGTAATATGTATCTAACACGTTCTGACTGATGTGAAAGACGTATAAGAGCATTCATAGATTTCAAATACAATGACTGACTTTTAATGTTTGTATAATTTTTTTGCCATCTAAAGTGTATCGACGTTTATCATGACGCTCCACCGAATGAGATAATGATAAAACCTTAGCCTCTCTAAATTGAGCACCAAAGCCGCCCTCTGAAATAACCGGCAATACTCGCATTCCTTCAGGCCAGTGATGGCATTTTATGAGCCGTCGAGACTGCAGGGGTATTTTGATACCAATTTTATCGCTAGCGCGTGTTAAACTATTTCACAATGAGTCGTTTTTATGATACACGCTGATTGTTTTACTACAAGATGATCGATGATTGGACGGTATGGTGACACGGCAATTTGAGATCAGAACTGTCGCTCTGATCCTATTCATGAAGACCCTGCGCCTTTATCTAATTGAATACATCAAGGCTTACTGCATTGATTTTTCGTTATTCGTTGATTTCTTAGATAAGCACTTGACAATTATTTTAAATTGCACGTCGGGAGGCAGTGTTTTCCTTCATTTGTTTGAACTATAAGTTTATCTGCAAATTCTGTCCGGGGGAAAAATATAGTATCTGTCGTCAGTAAAGTAATGTTATATGTTTTACGTATATGATATCCTAATTCGATTCAGTTTATTACAAAACCGAAGGCTTTACATCGTTGAATATTGTATCATTTTGAGCCAGAAGTGGTCGAAGTATTTGATTGGAATACTTTTTTATTATGATGAATGGCAGAATACTATTTCAGAAAACATTAAATTATCTCTACTTACATTTTGAGTTATAAATGTCATTACAAGGGCTTTGCATGGAACTTACCTGATCTTTGCTATTCCAATCATATTTATATTTTTTCATATATAAATATTTTTCTAGGCAGTGCCGTCTGCAGATTTTGATCGGCAGCTTTTGAGTGGTCGTGATGAAAATAGGTTCTATCTTTCAATGCCCAGATAATAACCATCTCCCAATAATGATACAAGGTCAGCTCTAATACCTTTCCCTCCTCCAATCATCTAATATCGAATTTTGATTGTATTCTGCATACCCACAGACTTATACAAGATACCTCCGAGACCGGCCGTCTTAAGGGCAAAACTTCTCACCCTCTCGTGACGGTCACGCCGGAAGCAATTGCACGCCTCTTATTTTCCCAAATGTTTGCTTCTCCGCCAGTTCATAACGATTCTTAACACATCCCACTTGCAGACTGAGTGTATTGCCAAGATCCTTCACGCCTAGTTTATCATGAATTACCATCTATTGCACATTGTATAAGCTTGGTAAAATGATGTTCTTCTCAGGTTTTTACGGTGCACTTATCTTCCTCAGCACGGTAAGGAAGAAATTTCATCATATAATATTTACTACTTTTTATCCTCCATCATACCGCCTTGAACATCGTATTCCCGACCTAAGGTATAGATAAAAAATCAACGATAATAAACGTTCCAACTGCATATACACGACGGTCGCACTACCACCGATTTAAGCACCGGTGAAGGCTTAAATCTCATTACGAACTGACAATATTTCTGTCGTAGTATTGCCAGGCTACCAACTTTAAACATACTTTTTCTTGATTTTCAATTGAAACAGTGTATAAGCTGGGGACTTCAGTGATGGACGCTAGCTGCTACGAGCTCAGTCTCCCATCGCCTCTATCATCTGCATGTGTTGCGACTTTGTTTATCTATTTGTAGAAATTTGACTTCCCAATCTTTCTAGGTATTCATGGGGTTTTCTTCAAATTTCCCCGTTCGGCTCACACTTATGATCTTCCAACTCGAAGACACTTTGACTATCCCTGCTGAACAAGTCAAATCCTCCATCGATAGTGTCAGACCTAATACACCGACAACAACAGCAGCGCGGCCTTTCGAGTGTCGTTCACATTAACCGATTGACATTTTGGTACGCTTGCTAACTTGGGAAACTTTTTTTACGGGAGTCACCAGGAAAAAGTCTAATAAATTTTTGACGGGAGCTGTTCGGTAACTCTAAAACAAAGGTTCTATCGACCAAGTTTGGTTTGCCGGTATTACGAAACTGAGAAGAGCTGGGAGGGATTTGCTGCGTATATATTTCAAGTCAAAATAAAGATTTTTTATTTGAATATAATGTGTTTTTGTCTGCAGAAACAATCGATTATAAAGTTAGGAACCTTACTTAAGGAAGATTGCCATTTAGATTTGACTCATGATTAAACCTTCTACCGCCTCGTTTCAGTTTGAACTCGGTTGATATCACAGTATTAACATTTCATACATTAACTATTTATTCCAAGTTTTGATTGCTTATATGATTCCCCCGATTAAATCTTCCGATTTAATCTTCATCGAGAGACAACTTTCTGAATCCTGCGTATTAATAAGAAAAACGTATATTCAAGGTTACATAATATGTTACTATCGAGACATATCACATTATGATTCATAAGCTTCCTAACATTTTCTAGTAACAATTATCATCCAACTTGTCACTGGTGACATTCAAATGGACTTTTGTTTCCCTACCTTATTCGTAAAATATGTTCATACATATTTGCCGGTCAAAACATTTCAAAATAAGTTAACTTGATCATAATTAACACACTATAATTTTTTTTACCATCTTGCGTGAAAGTTGACTCATTGTTTCACATAAGTTTGCTTTAACATAAGCTTCGATTCATACATGAGGCAAATAAGTGTAATCAGGCACTTAACCACATAAACTCTGTATACAAAATAATAAGCTCGCGAACACACTTCCATTGAAGAGTCGTTTAATGGACATGTGCAATTCAAGGCTGATTGAGGCATAACAAATTGACCGACCTACGCTGCCAACGAATAACTGACTTCTTCATATATCTCTTTTGTACATCGTTGCATGTTATGTTCATTGATATTTTACTCAACAAAATGAAAGTATATATAAATATATATATAAATA
>SDVV010040438.1:0-10535 GCA_016164225.1 Gammarus roeselii | reverse complement strand
GGGCCTGCCATCAACCGATGACAGGGCCTGTCATCAACCGATGACAGGGCCTGCCATCAACCGATGACAGGGCCTGTCATCAACCGATGACAGGGCTTGCCATCAACCGATGACAGGGCCTGCCATCAACCGATGACAGGGCCTGTCATCAACCAATGACAGGGCCTGCCATCAACCGATGACAGGGCCTGCCATCAACCGATGATAGGGCCTGCCATCGACCGATGACAGGGCCTGCCATCAACCGATGACAGGGCCTGTCATCAACCGATGGCAGGGCCTGCCATCAACCGATGACAGGGCCTGCCATCAACTGATGACTGGACCTGTCATCAACCGATGACAGGGCCTGCCATCGACCGATGATCGGGCCGTTTTATCAATCGATGACAGGGCCTGTCATCAACCGGGGACAGGGCCTGCCATCAACCGATGACAGGGCCTGCCATCAACCGATGACTGGGCCTGTCATCAACCGATGACAGGGCCTGCCATCGACCGATGACCGGGCCGTTTTATCAATCGATGACAGGGCCTGTCATCAACCGGGGACAGGGCCTGTCATCCACCGATGACAGGGCCTGTCATCAACCGGTGACAATGCCTGTCATCAACCAATGACAGGGCATGTCATCAACCGATGACAGTGCCTGTCATGAACCGATGACATGACTTGTAAAGCATCGTATGCACTTAACGAAGTTCGCACATGGGGTTCAGAATGTAATGTCTGTTTAAGAATGCATTCGATTGCACATCATTATTGATGATTAGGTGGGACAAAAAAAATGTGCGATTTAGATGTAACTACTTAATTTACACAAATATTACCTATAAATGTTCCAATTGTTATTTCTAAGTATAGGCCGTCAACTGCACTCGCGCCATGTGTGCTTTCGTACCCTGTTTGGGGTGGATGATGATTATTCATGTCATAGATCATTAACACTTTATTTTAGTATTTTATTATTGCTTTCTCTATTGGCTCTAATATTCATTTGTGCCCTTTTTTCATGGTGATCAATTTTGTATGCTATATAATTATACATCGTTAGACGCCCGCAGGAGCACTGGGTGGATTCGTGCGACGACTTCGCATTGGGGGCCCCGGTGAAGCGCGAAAGAAACTACTGCTACTCCACGTTGTACCCATTCTGAACCTATGTTAAACCTACTCGGTATCAATGTTGAACCTACTCGGTATCTACATTAAATATACTCTGTATTTACGCTAACCTACTTGATAACTACGTTAAACCTACTCGGAATCTGCGTTGAACCTACTCGTAGTCTACGCTGCACCTACTTTGCCACTCTTCAATTGCCCTACGGGGGAGTCTGCATTAACTTCGCGTTGGGACTCCGGTGGAAAACAGAAGCAACTACTTCTATTACTTTGTACCCCTGTCAATGATTTTCTCTTCCAATGATTGACAAGCGTTACAATATCACCAATGATAGAATGAACGTGAGATATTTGTTCTTTGTTTACTGATTGAAAGAAACATCGAAAATGCCTGTTGTCAGTTTCATTTACAAAATATTTCTCTGCCTGGCTACTTAATTTAAAAATTACCCTTCATAACAATTTCCCATAACCATTACCTATGTATCACTCTGAACAACCCATTGCAGCACTCTTCTCTGATAACCTATCCTTGATCCCGTTCACACCCGCCGCCCCAAACCAGACCGCAGAATCGATGGATCTCACCTTATCTCCTCCCGTCAGCTGAGTTCAGGATTTCCGGCGGAGGTGTTGTACTTGTCTCTCTTGTTTATTAGTTCATTATTTTCTTGTGCTCCTGTTTGGATTTAGCAGCGTCGCCTCAACGCCGGGGCACTGATCTCCTTCCGTCTCTCACTCCACAACAATGCGGCTAGGGAAGGAAGGAACCGGATCTGCGGCGAAGATTTCTCTCCCGTTGACTTGGACGAAGGTATAAATATGGGACGAACCCCTGCTCCCTGGTGTTGCATACGCTATTGTAATAAACAGTGATGGATACTCCGTGTCTCATCAACTAGATATATTGAATAAATAATATGTTATGATGCCTTGGAAGGGAATCTGAATACCGAGAATGGAAATAAATTTCCCACCCACGGTTTCGAACGAGTTACATACCCAGTTCGAAAAAAAATATATCTTTAAAACTACTGATGAACGTCTGCGTTGGTACTATTCCTTTTATGTTCATGCTTACAAGTGTTTACAAGTATAGGAAGACAACAACAGGCCTATTGGTCCAAACTAGGTTGCCTTTTGGTAGCAAGAGGGTCAGTTCTAGAGTAGAACGTTTAAAAGGCCTTTTGGCCTAAACTAGGTGTCCTTCTGATAGCAAGAGGAATAGTTTTGAAGTAAAACGTCTAGGAGAGCTTAGTGTGCCATTTTTTTTGTTTATAAAAACAGGAAATGGAACGGCTTACCTATTTATCGGCGATTTATGTAGGACTCATCGAGCAGCGACTTGAACGTTTCGATTGTATTGCTGTTTACAACCACAGCTGGAAGTTTGTTTCATTCTACGACAACTCTATACGTGAAGATATTGCGCGTGATATCGAGTGAGAAACGCTTCTCAAGGATTTTTATCTATCGTTCTTAGTCACTCCGCTTGTATCTTGAGTGAAAAGGCTCGCTCGGTTGACGTTTTTTTTACCCTGCATAATCTTCCACAGTCCTATCATGTCGCCTCTGACTCGACGTCTCTCTAGCCAATATAATTGAGTTCACAAAGCCTTTCTTTGTACGATTTATTCCGCAGCGAGGGGATGAGTTTGGTAGCTCTACGTTGAATCTTCTTAAGTTTGATAACGTCTTTTCTAAGGAATGAAGACCAGAATTGAACGGCATACTCGAGATGCGGTCTAACAAATGCCTTAAATAACTTGAGCATACTGTGCTGGTTTTTGTACGAGATAGTGCGAGATATCATACTTATAATTTTGTTGCATTTCTTGGCAGCATCGTTACATTGATTGCTGCTTTTTAAGTCGTTACTAATGATGACACCTGAATCTATCTCCTCGGTGACGGGAATGAGTTTCTTTTCAGACACTGAATGTTTGTGTTTGGGGTCATGAAGACCAAGGTGCATAAATTTGCATTTGTTAACAATTAATTTTTATTTGCCCCTTTTCTGACCAATCAACAATTTTGTCCATGAATAGTTGGATCTGCTGACTCTCTAGTTCAGTTTAGTAGTATCGTCTGCAAACTTGCTAATGTTTGTGAGTACGTTGCTATCGCGATCGTTAATGAATATTAAAAAGAGAACTGGCCCTAACACGGATCTTTGAGGGACGCTGCTTGTAACACTACCCCAGGGGGGAGGAAGCTCCGTTAAGTGCAACTCGCTGCCGTCTGTCCGTAAGCCAGCATTCTATCCAGTTATTAAAATTGCCTCGAATCCCGATGCTGTGCAATTTACAAATTAGGCGCGTGTGAGGGACTTAATCAAAGGCCTTTTGAAAGTCAAGGTGGATGATTTCGATTGGAGATTTTGTGTCGTGGATTTCGATTATATTGCTGAAAAAGAGTAGCAGATTTGTAAGACAGGAACGATTGTGTCTAAAGCCATGCTGGAAGTCGCCAATCAATTTGTTCGAATCGAAGAATTCTGTAATTTTATCCGTTATCAAACTTTCCATCAACTTGCCAATGACAGAGGTGAGACTAATTGAACGGTAGTTGCCGGGACCCTTTTTGTCCCATTTTTTTAAAAATTGGAGTAACATTGGCCTCTTTCCACTTTGAGGGGCTGGTGCCATTTGTGAGAGATTAGGTGAAAACGTTTGACAAATGTTCGGCGATTTCGTTTCTAGTCTCTTCTAGAATTCTAGGATGAATTCGGTCTGGACCTGAAGATTTGGTGATTTTTCAATTTATCTATATATTTAATAACATCGGCAGGGGAAAAGTTCACTGTGGTGAGGGCTTCAATTCGTTTTGCCGCTACAATGTCCTCAGGGTTATGAATATCCTGATTCTCTAACGTAAATACAGAGCAAAAGTATGCATTATGAAGAACACTCATTTTTGTGTCGTCCGTTTCTAGCTCACCAACATCGTTCTCGAGAGAACCTATTACAGATGTTGCTTTTTTTTGCTCGAAATATAACTAAAAAACTGTTTCGGATTTGTTTTGGCATTAGTAGCAATTTCATTTCCATAATCTTTCGTCTTACATTTCAGGACCCTCTTTGAATTTTGTGTGCTAATTTCGTATTATTTTTTTGCTACGTCGTCATGTGGATGTCTCTGCTTTATCGAATGCTTCGCTTTCATTTGTGAATGAAGGCGCTGCAATTCTCCTTCCCAGTACTTGGGCTGATAGGCTGTTGTTCGCTTGTTTTTGCGCGGGATATGACATCTTGTCCGAGGGTTCTATTTACTGACACCATTGACTCTCTTAAGTCATCAAAATTAGCTAATCTGAAGTTAGGGACTTTTTCGCAGTTTGTTTATGTTTTCAAGTCGAGCTCTATCAAAAAACGTATACAGTTATGGTCACTAGTTCTGAGTGGTTCCCCGACTTCGACGTTCGTGACATAAGAGTCAATTGCACTAAATAGGAGATCAAGAATGTTGCTACCTCTTGTGGGTGTCTTCACCATTCTTATCGTCTGCAAAATCAATCAGACGTTGACCGGTGGCAGTACATTTAACGTTGTTTTATGTTTGCCGACTATTTCGATTGATACTATGTCGTGCCTGTTCTTTGGAATGGTGACTTCTAATATTTGCAGAGTGTTTTTCACGAGAAACAGCACTCCTCCCCCTTATCGACCTTGTCTATTATTGTGAAATAGTGAGTATCCGGGAAAAGTTATTTCGCCTAAATAATGCCTGGTGCTCAATTTCATCTACGATTCTGTGATTGCTATTATGTCGACACATTCATTCAATGCAAGGATACCTAATTATTTGAATTTGTCTCTGAGACTTCTAGAGTTCTCGTAGTAACATTTGAGAGTACCGTTAGTCACATTGACTTGATTTGCTCGACATATTTTGCTACTACTCTGAAGTCTTGTGTGGGAGTCAAGACTTTCGTTTCATTTACACGGGTTGTACTAGCGGAGCTGCGACAACTGCCTCTACCTCGGACTGGATTGATGACAGAAACTTTTTAGCTAGGACACGTGGTGGTTTTTTGATGGGCACTTGTATTTGTTGTGTATCTCGTTTTGAAACGGACGGACTTCGCTGTGTCGTTTCGTCGGGCACTGCTGGCGGATTGTTGGTAAGATATCGTTCAAATTTTCGACTTATTTTCGTTGACAAGTCCATCGCCGATGTTTTTAATGATGTTTTCGATGGTATCAATGTGAGCCTGTTGGTGATTCTATTAAAGTTATAGTACTTTGGGTCGATCATCGTATCCCATTGATCCGATAAAGAGATTTTCTGGGCTCTGCAGAAAGTTTCTAGCCGACTGTTAAGTAAAATCATCTTGCTTAACTAGTATCTACCTTGGTTCGGATGGGACAGGATGCCAGTGACATGGAGGTTTGCGTGTGAAGGATTGATGTTGTTTAGCATGGCTTCATACCTCCCCCATGTCGATTCCGTCTGCGTCATGTCTTTAGCTCCGACTTGTATTATAATTCACTTAGATGAATGTATTATTTCCTTTGCAATTTTGCCTGCGACCTCGTCAAGTTTCAAATCGGTTTTGACGAGTATTTTCAGTTAAATTCTCCCTTTCCGCTGATTTGATTTGAAGGAGGTGACATTGTAATCACCAATCCCAATAATTTCCTCTCAACCCTGTGAGTCCGTTTCATCGGGCAACACATCGAAGCGGTTACGTGTATTGGGTTGAAAGTGTGCTTGATAATTTACTTGGGAACTACTGGGGAACGTCTGCGATGGTACTATTCCTTTTATGTTCATGTTTGCTTGATAATTTAACGTTTAACGGAAGAAACCAGTGGATGTGTAAGTCAGATACCGACAAGGCTCTCATAAACTGAGAGCCTATAAACCAGCCGGCAGTACGAGGACTTACTGTCAATCATTGAATTTTAAACAGGATTTTTAAATAAAAAAGTATTTAGGTATTTTGTCAGTTAACAAATTACTAAAAAAAAAACGAACACACAATGATGCGTATCAAATCTCTGACAACCTGCAGTTGAGTTATTCTGAAGACAGCATTTGTAACTCAGATGTACTTTATATTAACTTATAATTATGAGTAGTCAAGAAAATTGAATCGACATCCCACCAATCGATGGACATTGTTGAAGGGCGTTCTCTATTCTCCATTGTTCGATAAATCAAGACAAATGAAAAGTGTCATTGGACTATTAATATCCAGAAAACTATTTGATTTGGGTAGAGATAAAATACATTAGGAAATGAGCTTAGAAATCGTACACTATGAGGTAATAAATTACATTAACTCACGCAATATTTGGCACGCAAAAACACACGTTATGGAACTCATTACACTTACATGTTACAAATAAAGAAGGAAAAATATTCCTTAAGATGGGTCTGATAATCGACAGGTTTCTAATTGATGCGATATAACAGGATACGTGAGTGATGAACGGGGAACAATTTAGCAGATTTTTTTTCGAAATTACACATGAAAAATAACTACTTGACATGGTAAATAGCATTAAACAAGTTTATTATAATATCGGAACTTCTGCACGAACAAGATAAAATTTGAATATATAGTTTAAGCTTGAAAGGAACATTACTGCTACTCTTCATTATAAGCGTGGCAATCGATTTCCAAGTCTCAGCAGCTCTGAATTAAAAAAAAATGTTGTGATTGTTTTATCGAGTTACGGTGATTTTGGCAATCAGTATTGTAGGGAGATAATACTCTGGGGTATCGGTCATGAAAAATCTTTATCAAGGTGGGCTCATTCATTGACAGCTTGTTGACAAAACCGCATCGGAAAGGTGAGGGAGTGAAATGATCGGAAAATGTTGCATAGACGAAAGAGTGGCAAAGTGTGGTCACGACCGCTCTTCCGATCTATAGTGTTTTGAAGATACGCATTCATTATTATATGTGAACTTAAGTTTGCTACAATTATTATTCATGTTATTTATGGTATAAATATAGATTTTTTATGTCACAATAAGTGTAGTATCATCTGCAGAAAGGTGAAAGGAAGACCTGCTGCAAGTAACTTCAATATCATTGATATGATAACGGTCCCAGAACTAACCCTGGCGAACCTCTAATATTGAACGTATTTGCTGATGATGATTGTCTATTACAACTCGCTAAGGGTTGTATACCCAAAAATTTCATAGTTCACGCACTAAAAGCTTCGCTGTGACTCATTAAAGAAGCAACAGTGATTTCCTCTATCAATAACATCTCCTTTGAATTATCATGTATCACGAACTGTATTCCTGAAAGGCTGGTAGCCATATTGATTTGGCTAGGTAGGTTATACGAAACAAAATGATTATCTGGACAAGCATCGAAATACATTTTCCAAAATCTTTCCCTAACGGTGCACTATATTTCGCGAAATCTAAATTCTGTTCACAATTTACTGCGGTGGAGTAAGGATCATTTAATAACATGGCAGTCATTGAAAGCGTCAAAATAGTCTAACATAATTTCTGGAGCGTATTACCGATTACCATCTGAAGAAATGCGCACGAATGACCAGCGTTTCGAAGGAGAAGAATATTTTGCCATGCTGCTTGTGTGAACACGTTCTAGTACTATTACTACTCAGCGCCAACTCTCCGAGCTGATCAACTTCCATAGTACAGAGGATTGTTGGTATACAATAGTTTGGCTTCCTAACAATATCTAAATTTCGCTTATTCACGTGATCGTTAAATTACTTAGCTGGGAGATCGCATTCAGCCGTTCATTTTGAACGCGTCTGCGTGGCAAACTGACTGAATTTTTCATGGTCGGGAAAATGAGGTTTCTTTGGATTTATTTCAATCATTTTTTTCTACAAAACGCTTGCTGAAAAAGTAATAACAGATTGTTTAACACTAATACCAACCTAGCAAACGAAGTGTGAACATTTCATTGTCTAGTGCAGCTTTAGGACTGATATTGTCTTGTAGTCTTGCTTTCATTTCCATTAATTGAATCAACTATAGAAATTCGCGTGCATCGGGAAAATTCCCTGCCGGATTGATAAATTGAAATGCTGAATTATGAGAGCTACGTTTATGCGAGATATATCAGTAATTGCATTGGTTGGAAATTTATTCCTGCCAGTGATGATGCTATTTTTTAAATCATTCAAGATTACCTCCACTTCGTTCTGGTCTGTAGGGTGATTATTTTCTATTCGGGAAGTTAATGATAGATTCACTCAGGGTACCCCCATTCTATTGATATATTGATCGACGGCATTTGAAATCTTTAAGGGGTCAGTGATGTCCTCCACATCGATGAGAAGGGAATCCGAATTTAAAAAAATCAAAAAGCTTAATTACGTTATTCCAGATATTTTGTTATTTTCTGTTGAGGGTTTTGAACATAACTTTCTCGAACACGACTATTAAGGTGAGTGAATACATTTTTTTACAGCTTTTATCCTATTTTATGTGTGAGGGGTTGCCTTATGAATCGACGGTACTGTCTGTCTGTTTATTTGTGATACATGTAACCAAGGGTCATCCACGGATTCTTTGCTTGTTTGTGACGAAGCTCTTTTGTTATTAGCGGGCAATGAACACCGACCGCTCAATCAGTACAATAAGGAACTGTATAAAAATTTCATTTTGGTTTACCGTCCAATTATTTGAATAAAATTGCGGGTTCTCAAGGCCTCGTCAAAATGGGGAAATCATGATTGCAATATTTAGGATAGGAAATTGCAATCGGGTTACTGTATTTGTGATAATTCGGGTATTGAATGGCAATAGGGTAATGATCGGCTTATCCGTGATAATTCGGGTACTGAATGGAAATAAGGTAATGATCGGGAACATCTGAACTGATCACAGTTATTCTTCTCACAATAACTTATGCAGCTCGTATCTATTAGAGCTGCAGAGCCAGTCAAATGATCTCGATTGTTTTGAAACGATAATTATAATATAGATACATGCCATACGACAGGGAATCTTTAGAGTAGTCAGCAACTGAATTTGATCTATGATACTGCCACATATATATGTTGAAACCAGTCATAATATACATCTTATTATGAGCTACAACGATGCTCAATTCAATAAATATATTCAAAAATAGTTTCAATTTCCTGACTGATGAAAAAAATCAGGATTAAGGGCAACAGTAAGCCTGTTGTATATAAACACACGAACACCTCCATTAATACACATGTTAATATTGCTATATTGCTTGAAACCCGTAATATATAGAAATCTTGCAGTTTGTTTGTTAGCTCCGCCCCACAGAGTCCCAGCAAAGCTAGGGTAAATGATCTGTAATGTTGATTTTAGGCTAGGAATATTAATTCTCGACCTCACAATATTCAGTGACATCGGAATAATGTTTTTTCCCAACGGGTTTGTATAATGATGGTTCTCCTGTACACAAGATACCTTATTGTCTGGAATATTTAATCCCATTTTAACGGCAAAGGGCTAAGTTCGTGTAGGTGTGATTGTGTTACAAATCCGGGCAAACTGTTCCGAGAGAATACTTGAGATCATTTTCAGATTTGTGCACAGAACTATTAAATAATTTGATGGTTTTGATTTCTTCAGGACTGGGGTCAACTTGTTTGTTCACTGTTTCATAATTTTGTTGTTATAGTCCTATTCCACATGATAAAAATTTGACATTGAAACGCACAAATGAATGTAAAATTAGCAGATTCCTTAGTGAGAATGTTGGTACACTAGTCGAGAGGAGGGTGATAAAAAATACAGTGAACGAGAGCTTATCAACCAAAATGATAAGTCCTACGATTATATAAAAGATCCTAACATGTAAACTGGTGTGCCATGATAAGCATACTTGGCAGAGAGTTGGTCACAAAGCGACCTCGACTTACTCATGTGTTTTGAGCCTGCTGCCACTCTGACTGCGTCCAGGTGCCTTCTTTAAGATAGCCTCATCAGGCTCAGGCTAAATGATTCGTTTGAAATTAGACTGCAGCAGTAGCCAATGATCTCCCTGCTGTCATCACTGCCGCTGGGGCTGAAGCTGTAGCTAATGATCTCCCTGCTGTCATCACTGCCGCTGGGGCTGAAGCTGTAGCCAATGATCTCCCTGCTGTCATCACTGCCGCTGGGGCTGGAGCTGTAGCCAATGATCTCCCGCTGTCATCACTGCCGCTGGTGCTGAAGCTGTAGCCAATGATCTCCCTGCTGTCATCACTGCCACTGGTGCTGAAGCTGTTGCCAATGATCTCCCTGCTGTCATCACTGCCGCTGGTGCTGAAGCTGTAGCTGATGATCTCCCTGCTGTCATCACTGCCGCTGGTGCTGAAGCTGTAGCCAATGATTTCCCTGCTGTCACCACTGCCGCTGGTGCTGAAGCTGTAGCCAATGATATCCCTGCTGTCATCACTGCCGCTGGTGCTGAAGCTGTAGCTAATGATCTCCCTGC
>SDVV010040437.1:0-10535 GCA_016164225.1 Gammarus roeselii | reverse complement strand
AGGGGCAGACGATGAGTCCAAACCAGCCAGAACCTGGGAAACTAACAGTCTAGTCACACAAATACCACTGAATTTTCCAGGGAAAAACTGATGTGGGGAAGGGCTGGCAGGATCAGCATCAACGAAAACAGACAAAAAAGAGTCTACAAACAGCTGACTCATGTCTCTCTGACCAGCAACAACTTCACCAGATGGAAGCATATACGCATATATATATACATATATACATACATATACAGGGGGCCTGGAGGTGGCGCATCCAGCAGGTTGATCCAAAGCTAGGATGCCCAACATGTTACAGAAGAACCTCCCCCAACCTTAACAAGCTCAAACTGAACATCGCACAGAAACTCCATGTTGCAACCCCTTGAATGCAGCTGGGAATCGGACTCCACCACAAAACTTGGAAGGCTGTTCCACAACTGAACACATTGTGCTCCAAAGAATCTCCTCTTGATGTTTGTATGTCAAGCCAGCATCAAAAGCTTTTAGGGATGGCCTTGTGTTCCTGCATCAGGAGCTCTCCAAAAAATATCCCCAAAGTTGGCGCCATCATCCAACCTGCAGATGATCTTCCAGTATTTGATAAGGTCTGCCCTGGAAAACCTTTCTTTTATAGAAGGCAAGCCAAGTCTCTTCAGTCAGTATAAGTAATCCCATTTAGCCAGACCATCCACACTTCTTGTCCATCTCCTCTGCACAGACTCTAGCAATCTCAAATCCTTAAGAAAACCAAACCCACATTTTACACCGACAAATAATAATCCATGAAAGGCCTGATGTTTATCACAAAGTGGGACACCATGAAGTGAGGACTTTGACGAACTGTGGATCTCAGCAGGCTGTTGGCAATCCTGAAGCCTTACCCACCACCTCTCTGACATGATGGTGGAATTTCAGTTTTACATCAATCACCACACCAAGGTCCCTGTGGGATTAAACAAACTTCAATGGAATCCCACTCATTGTACAGAGCCAGCGGATTCTCACAAGTCTACTTGGCAAACCCACAAGCAAACCTCAACACCACACACTTCTCTGAGTTTGGCTCTAGTTCCAAGATAAAGCAACTGCGCTAACTCTGTCCAAATCCAACTGCAGACATGACACCAACAACTGCAGACTCCTTCACCCTCTTGTACTGAAGGTACAGCTTGTAGTTGTCAGCAAATGCTTTGAAAGAACACAGCACTCCATATGTGATGTGATTAACATAGATCAGAAATAGCACAGGGCCCTGCACCAAACCCTGCGGCACACCACTAACCACCTTTCTCTGCTCACTACAACACCCACCAACAGCAACCCTCAAAGAACAAATCCAGCCAGCAAAACTGACCTAACTCCCACCTCTCTCAGCTTGTGAATCAACATATGAGGAACCACATAGAGTGGATGCCTTTGAAAAATAGAGCAGCACAACATCCACAACAAAGCCATCATCCACCCATTCTGAAACATCCAAATAAGCCAAGAGAAGCTGATCTCCAGGTGACCAAAATTTCTGGAATCCAAACTGATAAGGGCAGAGAATCTCATTACTCTCAAGAAACTCGACCAGACCGGAAACAAAACTCTTTTCCAAACTCTTGCAGCACACAGAGGTCAGACTGACAGGGTCTCATACTTTGACTTACCCACAAGTCTGGAAGATCTCCTCAAAGTAATGACCCTTGAAATAGAATTAACAGAGGCCCTGACAGTGCGCCTGCACAAATTTTCAGAAACTTTGGATGTAAGCCATCAAGCCCCATTGCGGACAAAACGTCTAGAGCCAACAACAGGCTAAGCCCCTGAGCATGAGTGACAACTGAATCAGGTATTTTCCATGAAAAACCTGATTGGAGCTGGATTAGGAGGAGCATCAACAACAAAAATGGAAGCAAATGCATCAGCAAAAGTTTCACTCCTGACCTGGGGGCAGTTAACCTACTCACAACCAGCAGCGTGAAGAGGACCAACGGATTAACGACCCTTCTTTTTATAGCGGATGTATGAGTGAAAGAGCTTCAGACACTCGCAAAATCGATTCATGAGATGCTCCTCATTCTGCGCATGACTTGGGATGGCAAAGGGTTGATACTGATGGTTCAAGGCCTTGGAGACGCCCATTGCCAGTACAGAACGAGGATCCCTTTGTCCAAAGGAGGCTCTCACACGCTTGAAGTCCTGCCAGGCAAGAGATCTCTCTTGCATCAATTGCCAAGGTGGATGAACTTACCATGGCAAGGACTGGGCTTCACTGCAAACTGGAACATGTAGATCAACCAACCCCATCAGAATGGACACCAGGTGCATAAAACAACTGTTGACCAACAAGTACATAAATTCCAACTGCCAATCAATATCAAACAGGGACCCGGATATGGCATCATAGTTTCCCCTATGCCAGAGGTAGCTACCTTTCTCTCTGAAAAAAGTCAACATCTTTCTCCAGTTCCACATGGAGAAGATAGTCACACACAACAAGGAAACGGGCAGAGCACCTCGACACTGCCCAACCTATCCAACTCAGATGTAAGGAATAGGGCAAAAATGGAACCACCTGCAAGAAAGTGATCTCAGTCTCCCAACATCACCGACACCAGCCCAGCCACTGCCACTGCGGCCATCCTCCCTCTGGCTGCCATCACCACCATCTCCCCGAGGAAAGCCCCGTAACTCAGCTCTTCTAGCAATCTACTTCTGACGCTGATGGTAGGTCAGTCTCTTTGAACATACACAGATTTAAACTCAACATGCATCAACCCTTATGCAGCATTCAGCAATGCATACCTCTGCTCATCATTCTCAACACATGCTGTAAATAAGCCATTACCATTCAGACACTTCATGTTACTCTGTTTAATTGTGCCCACATTCAGAACTCCACAGATCCTATCAAACATTCTTTTCACCACCTCAGCATCACTCGTTACAAAACCTCTCGGAATAATATACCTTCTACGACGCTTCTGATCATCCAGCTCTCTCAGCTCTGAATGCACCACCCACCATTCACCAAACTGGACACTTTCTTCTCAATCATACCCATCACATCTTCTGCAGATAGGCTGCCACTGACTCCACCACACACAGCAGCAGACCTAGCTACTCTCTCCTCAATCATTTTCTCCACCTCCTCCACAGAAAGCTCAGCATCTCTCACAACAGCAGAAACACCTCCCACAGCAGACATAGCATCCAACCTCTCATACACTTCAGACAGCCTCTTAGAGATTGATCCCACAGCAGCAAGCAGCTGATCAAATGCTGACAGAAGATCTAACTTACTTTCACTACCAACACCAGACACTACCCCGGATCCACTTCTGCACCTGCAGCAAAAATACTTCACAGCATTCCCTCGTTCCCTACGCACACAGTCAATGACGCCCCTGTAAATCCCAACACATGACGGAGCTGCATGAAATTTACATCCATACAAGAAACATCCAATTGAGACGCCACCAACAATCTGGTCACATAAGAAACAGTGGGCACCAACACCAGAACCCAGAGGCAACACTGACAGGCCTAGATTCCTCAGGCCCCCCAGCACCTGCGTCCCCCACACCAGCATCGCAGACACTACCAGAAAAATGCAAAGGCAATCAATGTAGATCTTTGTCATCCTCCGCTGCATCCAGCAAGGCAATGAGAGAAGACACAAGCAACACCGCCCAATCATCCATCTCAGAGCCACCACCGTCATCACACGCAGCACCAGGTGAGTCAGGAAAATGTTCTTCATCCTGGTCTGCCTCCAGGTGACCTTGGACCCTGGGAAGACTCCGTCTTTCTGACAATTTTTGTGTCCCAATCTGGGTTGTTTTCAATTTTTCACTTGGCCTCATTGAAAAATATTTGCTTGTGAGGCTTGCCAAAGCATTCCTTGTTTGCATAGTAGAGGAACAAATATTCTGCCTTGAGGTTGGCCCTTTCTCTGGTACCATAGAATATGATGGGGGTTCTTCTTGGGGGGTCTTCTGCCAGGTTCCTGGGACAATGCCAATAGTCAGCACTGAGCTGCAATAAGATAGTGTGAGTGTTATGTGGTAGCTAAACATTGACTGAAGTATAAAAGACAGCCTGGACTTGAGGAACTCTTTTACAGAAATGGCATGCTTAATATGTTTTGCAATTTTTGACTCTGCATTTGTCTGCCAGAATGAAAATTAGTTGGCCACCTCATTTTAATTTGATGCATCCGTGTGTTGAGTATTTTGTTCAACTGCGTTGAAGGTCTTCCTAAGTCAGGCTTGTTTTTGTCAATATGGACACAGAACCTGATAAGTAAAACTTGTTATCAAGGTATAATTTTTTTTTCATCATTTAGTGATGCAAAAGCTTTAAAATAATTTCAAAATGACATAAGGATCTATTTGAAACAAGTTCATTCATGGAATCTGTGTTTTATTGCTCCTGTGCCAAATAACAACTGAACTGCATATTTCCCTAAGCTAGTGCCCATATTGGGCTGGGACCTGAAACTGCACGCTAGTTTATCCCATATTGGTGTAATGTAAATGCAGACTTGGTAAGGCTGGTCAAGAGGCCATCTAAACAACCATTAGTTATAAAAGTGACTCAAGAACTTGTTGAAATTTCCGTCAACCATTGTGTCATTCGCCATGTCTTTGGTCAGATTCAGACTTCTTGAGTTAGTTTTGGCCAAGGTTAAAGGACATCCCCATTGGCCTGAAAGGGTTGAGCTGATTGTTCCAGAGCCTGGTGGAGGACTCCTCATGAAGTACCCCATCATATTCTACTGCACCAGAGAAACTGCCAACCTCAAGGCAGAAGATTTGTTCCCCTACTATGCAAACAAGGAACGCTTTGGCAAGCCTCAAAAGCAGAGGTTTTTCAATTAGGCCATGTAGAGATCAAAAATAACCCAGACTGGGACCCAAAAATTGTCAGGAAGATGGATGTGTGTCCTCCTAGAGACTAAAGCTGCCTGGTGGCAGACCAGGATGGAGGACTTTTTCCGGACTCGCCTGGTGCTGCGTGTGGTGTTGGTGGTGGCTCCGGGTTGGATGATGGGTCAGTGTTGCCTGTGTCTTCTCTCATAGCATTGCTGGATGCTGCAGAGGATGACTGAGATCTGCATTGCTTGCCCTTGCAGTTGTCTGGTAGTGTTTGCGGTGCTGGTGCAGAGGGCAAAGGTGCTGGGAGGCATCTAGGCTTGTCAGTGTTAGGGGCAACTCAGTGCACTCCGGTGTTTCTGGTGTTGGTGCTCTGGTGGTTCTGGTGTTGGTGCTTGCTGTTCCTTTTGTGACTGGATTGTTTTTCATGTCTTGATTGGATGTTTCTTGTGTGGATGAAAATTGCATGCAGATCCAGCATGTGTTGGGATTGACAGGGGCATCATTGACTGTGTTTGTAGGGAAGGAGGGAATGCTGTGAAGTATTTTTGCTGCAGGTGCAGGAGTGGATCCAGAGTGGTTTCTGGTGTTGGTGGTGGAAGTAAGTCAAATCTTCTGTCTGCATTTGATCAGCTGCTTGCTGCTATGAGTTCAATCTCTAAGAGGCTGTCTGAAGTGTCTGAGAGGTTAGATGCAATGTCTGTTGCGGGAGGCGTTTCAGCTGTTGTGAGCGGTGCTGTGCTGTCTGTGTAGGAGGTGGAGAGGATTGAGGAGAGAGTAGCTCAATCTGCTGCTGTGTGTGGTGGAGTCAGTGGTGGCCTATCTGCAGAAGATGTGATGGGTATATTTGAGGAGAACGTGTCCAGTTTGTTGATTGGTGGAGTGGAGCATTTAGTGCTGAGAGAGCTGGATGATCAGAAGCATTGAATGAAGTAGCTATGTTGTTCTGAGAAGTTTTGGATCAAGTGATGCTGAGGTGGTGAAAATAATCTTTGATAGAATCTGTGGAGTTTTGAGTGTGGGCATGATTGAACTGAGTGACATGAGGTTTCTGAATGCTAATAGCTTATTCAGAGCATGTGTTGAGAATGATAAGCAGAGGTATGCATTGCTGAATGCTGCAAAAGGATTGATGCATGTTGATAAGTTTAAATCTGTGTATGTTCAGAAAGACCTGTCCGTTTGTCAGCGTGGAGAGTTGATTGCTAGTAGAGCAGTGTTGAGGGGCTCTCCTCTGGGAGGTTTCTCACCTTGGTTGCCTCAAGACCACTTCACACCCCAGCAAGGCCAGTGTGCAGAGCATGATAGGAGGCATAAATGCCACAGCACGCCAGACTGCTAAGGACTTGCAAAGTAATTGTGCGGAAAAAACACTCAATCAAAATTTGTGCAGAGGTTAAAGGACATCCCCATTAGCCAGTAAGGGTTGAGCTCTTTGATCCGAAACCTGGCAGAGGATCGATCCCTCAAGAAATACCCAATCATGTTCTACGGTACCAGAGAAATGGCCAACATCAAGGCAGAAGATTTGTTTCCCTTCAATGTAATCAAGGAATGCTTTGACAAGCCTCAAAAGCAATAATTATTCAATGAGCCCATGTGGGAGATTGATAACAACCCAGACCTGGACCCAAAAATTGTCAGGAAGATGGATGTGTTTCTTCCCAGGGTCCAAGGTTGCCTGGGGGCTGACCAGGATGAAGAACTTTTTCCTGACTCACCTGGTGCTGCAAGTAGTGACAGTGGTGGCTCTGGGATGGATGATGGGGCAGTGTTGGTGTTGCCTTTGTCTTCTCTCATCGTGTTGCTGGATGCTGCGGAGGATGATGAATATCTGCATTGCTTGCCTTTGCAGTCGTCTGGTAGTGTCTGCGGTGCTGGTGGGGGAAGGGGGGGGCGCAGATGCTGAGGGGCCTGAGGCATCTAGGCATGCCAGTGTTGGGGGTGCCTCTCTTCACTCTGGTGGTTCTAGTGTTGGTGCGCGCTGTCCCTTCTGTGACCGTATCGTTGGTGGCGTCTCGATTGGATGTTTCTTGTATGGATGTTAGTTTCATGCAGATCCGCCAAGTGTTGGAATTGACAGGGAAGTCATTGACTGTGTGTGTAGGGAAGGAGGAAATGTTGTGAAGTATTTTTGCTGCAGGTTCACAAGTGGATCCGGGGAGGTGTCTGGTGTTGGTGGTGGAAGTAAGTTGGATCTTCTGTCACCATTTGATCAGCTGCTTGCTGCTGTGGGATCAATCTCTTAAAGGCTGTCTGAAGTGTGAGAGGTTGGATGCAATGTCTGCTCAGGAGGTGTTTGTGCCATTGTGAGAGGTGCTGAGCTGTCTGTGGGGGAGAAGGAGATAATGATTGAAGAGAGAGTAGCTAGGTCTGCTGCTGCATGTGATGGAGTAAGTGGGGGCCTATCTGCAGAAGCTGTGATGGGTATAATTGAGGAGAGAGTGCCCAGTTTGGTGAATGGTGGGGTGGTGCGTTCAGAGCTGAGAGAGCTGGATCATCAGAACCGCCATAGAAGGTATGTTGTTCTGAGAGGTTTTGGATCGAGTGATGCTGAGGTGGCAAAAAAATGTTTTATATTATCTGTGGAGTTCTGAATGTGGGCACAATTGAACTGAGTGACATGAAGTGTCTGAAAGCTAATGGCTTATTTGCATTGCTGAATGCTGCAAAAGGGTTGATGCATGTTTATGAAGTTTGAATTTTGTATGTTTGAAGAGACCTGACCTTCAGTCAGCGTCAGGAATTGATTGCTAGAAGAGCAGTGTTGCGGGGCTCTTCGCGTGGAGGTGGTGGTGATGGCAGCCGGAGGGACAATGGCCGCGGTTGCAGTTGCAGGGCTGGTGTGGATGGTGTTGGTGGTGATGGCAGCCGGAAGAATCTTTGGGGTGATGCTGGTGGTCACGATGGTGTTGGTGTTCTTGGTGGTGCTGGTGGCTGTGACTTCCCGACTGACCCCAGTGTTGGCAGTTGTGGTGGTGGTGCTGGTGGTCCGGGTGTTGCTGGCCGTCGTGGTTCTGCTGGCGGTCGTGGTGTTGGCAGTGGTGGTGTTGTTGGTGGTCGTGGTGTTGTTGCTGGCGTTGGTGGTGTTGCTGGCGTTGGTGGTGTTGCTGGCGGTTGTGGTGTTGCTGGCGGTCATGGTATTGCTGGTGGTCAGGGGGTGAGGGTTTGCGCGGTGGTTCGGGTGAGTGGGGTGCGGGGGGGTTTTGGTGGCCGTGGCGTTGGTGGTGCTGTTGGACGTGGCAGTGGGGTTGCTGGCAACGCTTTGTCCGGTTTGGGTGGTCCTGTTCTTGGTGAGGGCGGTGGTGATAGGGTGGTTCTGTGGCTGCTTGAGGGGGCAAGTTGCATCATTTTACTTTGAAGTTTGGACAGGTAAATGTAAATTCTCTCATGAACAAGATGTATTGCTTGATTGATTT
Source organism: Gammarus roeselii (assembly GCA_016164225.1). Taxonomy (NCBI): domain Eukaryota; kingdom Metazoa; phylum Arthropoda; class Malacostraca; order Amphipoda; family Gammaridae; genus Gammarus; species Gammarus roeselii. Next base: position 2,269 of record SDVV010040437.1, on the reverse strand, counting down.
GGTCAGGTCCTGCGCCTTTTATGTTGTTGCTGTGAGCAAAACTTGGCTCACTGCTTTGGTTCCTTCATTTTGTTGGAGGGTTTTGATGTTGTGAGGGATGATACTGACGGTGCTGTTTGCAAGCATGGTGTTTGCTTATTTGTGTAGAGAGGGGCTTGTTTTGTTGAACACAACCTTGAATGCCCTAATGTTGTTGCCATTCACTGGCTGGTTGTTGATGTTTGGGTACCGTCCCCCATCTTATGATGAGGCTTGCAATTCTTGGCTCATTGAGCTGATCTTGACCTTCTGTGCTGACCGTGAGGTGGTAATTTTGGGTGACTTCAACCTGCCCTTCTTTGCTTGGCCTTTTGAAAATATTCTGGATTGATATGGCTGCCTGGTAGATATGTATTTCTTGGATTTTTCTCTCTACTGGTCTGACACAGTGGGTGATGGAGAGCACTTTTCTTGCAGTTGGTTCCATTTTGGACCTTTTTCTTACATCAGAGTTGGATAGGGTGGGCAGTGTTGAGGTGCTCTCCCTGTTTCCTTGTTGTATGCATTCTCCTGTTGTGTGCGACTATCTTTTCCATGTGGAACTGGAGCAAGGTATTCACTTTTTTCAGAGAGGAAGGTACCTCTGGCATAGGGGAAACTATGATGCTGTATTGGGGTCCCTGTTTGATATTGATTAGTAGTTGGAATTTATGGACTTGTTGGTTCACAGTTGTTTTATGCACCTGGTGTTCATTCTGATGGGGTTGGTTGATCTACATTTTCCAGTTCACAGTGGAGCCCAGTCTGTGCCGTGGTCTGTTCATCCACCTTGGCGGTTGATGCAAGAGAGATTTCTTGCGTGGCAGGACTTCAAGCGTGTGAGAGCTTCCTTTGGTAGAGGGGATCCTTGTTCTGTACTGGCAATGGGCATATTTAGCGCCATGAATTATCAGTATCAAACCTTTGCCATCCAGAGTTGTGCTCAGTAAGAGGAGCATCTCATGGATCGATTTTGCATGTGTCCAAAGCTCTTGCACTCCTACATCCCCAGTACAAAGAAGGGTCATTTATCTGTTGGTCCTCTTTACGCTGCTGGTGGTGAGTAAGTTGACTGCCCCCAAGTCATGAGTGAAACTTTTGCTGATGCATTTGCCTTCATTTTTGTTGTTCATGCTCCTCCTAATCCAGCTCTCAATCAGGTCTTTCATGGAGAGATGCCTTATCCAGTTGTCACTCATGCTCAGGTGCTTGGCATGTTTTTGGTGGCTCATCCAAAATGTTTGAAGATTTGTGCAGTGCACTGTCAGGGCCTTCGTTAATTCTTTTTCAAATGTCCAGTCTGGTTGAGTTTCTTGAGGGTTATGAGATTATCTCCCCTCATCAGTTTGGATTCTGGAAATTTTGGTCTACTGGTGATCAGCTTATCTTGGCTTGTTCGGATATTTCAGACTGGGTGGATGATGGCTTTGTTGTGGATGTTGTGCCGCTCAATTTTTCAAAGTCATCGATGTGGTTTTTCATGATGTGTTGATTCACAAGATGAGGGAGGTGGGAGTTTGGCCCATTTTTTTTGCCTGGATTCGTTCATTTTTGGCTGGTCATTCTTTGAGGGTTGCTGTTGATGATTGTTGTAGTGAACCAAAAGAGGTTGTTAGTGGTGTGCCTCAGGGTTCAGTGCTGGGCCCTGTGCTATTTCTGATCTATGTTAATCACATCACAAATAGAGTGCTGTGTTCTTTTAAAGTATTTGCTGACAACTACAAGCTGTATCTTTGGTACAAGAGGGTGAAAGAGTCTGCAGTTGCTGGTGTGTCATGCCTGCAGTCTGATCTGGACTGAGTTAGCACAGTTCCTTCCGCATGGAACTTGCTGCTGAACTCGGAGAAGTGTATGGTGTTGAGGGTTGTTTGTGGGTTTTCCGAGTGGACTGAGGAGAATCGGTTAGCTCTGTACTATTTGAGTGCAATTCCATTAAAGTTTGTTCAATCCTACAGAGACCTTGGTGTGGTGGTCTCTTACCTTTGCAGCCCCCTCCAGCAGGTCCACATCAAGTGGGGAGCAGCAGTGCCGGGGGAGGCCAGCACAGCTATGCGCGCCAGTATGCTGTTGAGAACAGCAATGTTAACACAGGTATAGGAACTGGAATTAGTGCGCACTATTGGCTATCACATGAACCATCCGCATGCATGACATAAACAAGACAAAAAAAAAAATCAACAAACAAATTCCAGAACAGCACACTGTACAACAAAGAAGCAACACATCAGGACAGGCACAAACACACACCCAC
>SDVV010040436.1:0-10535 GCA_016164225.1 Gammarus roeselii | reverse complement strand
ATGAACCCCATTGAGAGTTTGTGGTGTCTGTTGAAGAATGAAATACATGAAGTCCCCATTACAACCAAAAAACAGCTTATTGAACGCCTCATAAAAGTTTGGTTCCATTCTGACAGAATCAAGGATTTGTGCATGACACTAATTCGTGGCATGCCTAAACGGGTACAAGCCCTTAAGTCTGCTAAAGGAGGGCAAACAGACTACTGAAATACTCATTCTGCATAAATAATATGAAATAAATCATATATCAATACATAAATTGTGTTTATTTCACCTTTTTATGTAAAAATACCGAAAATCTCAAAAATCCATAATAATCTTTCCAGTACTGTATCATGAACAATTTTACTTTGTAATTGATTTATGGGGTTGGACTCATGAGTCATTATGCGAATGCAGTGAGTGCATTGCATTCAACACTGACATCTTTGTGCATATAATGATCGAAAGCAATAACGTCATCCAATAATAATAAATGCATTTGAGCATTATTCCTATGGGGCAAAAAATCGTAAAGATTACTGTCCTGTTTTATCTCAATTGGACGTTAATCTCATCATATATATAAAACTTGCATCAACAAATCTAATTTAATGAGTTGGTCAAAGTTATCCTTCGAAACTGTTGTCTTCTAATAATACACAACGTTTCAAGGAATGGAAAACTGAAGATTGCCTTTGTAAATGTTCCATCATTTTTTAATATACTTGATACACACATAACATGACTATTCATATTATTTCTAGATTGCTTCGGCGCATGGAACTGTGCAAGGTGATGATGCATTTCCCGCCTAATCCTTTTTACATACATATCTTAAATATCCAACGACCAAGAGGAAGTGACTGAGTCTAGCCCATTGACTACAAAATTAATGATGTCTGTGACCGGTCACGAAAGAATGATATAAAGTTAATTATTATAGGTCAAGCAGACGATTTCTTGATTTTCCCAAAATTTAGGTTGCCAATTTGCTGCTGGAATTCCCCAAGGAGGGTCTGGTTGAACTTTTACTTAGGGATTATATTTTCGACTGATGCTTCTTTGGTAGCCGTTACGTTGTAAATTTGTTCAGCACACTTGATGCAGAGTAGATGGTTGCAAATGTCATTGAAGACAAAATTGTCCTCAGGTTTTAAATCTCCGCTCAGGCATATTGGTCAAGAGCCACAGAACGTCTATTTCAAAATATCCTCCGGAGAAATAAGTTATCTAGAAAGGCCCAAGTTGTGGTGTATCGATGCTAGGCTTTTTCTGGAATGAATTCTTGATGGTCACGACTCGAAGCAGTACAACGACGCTGGTGCAAAGGTTGATGAATTGAATATTGACCTAATCATTCATGTCGCCAAAGTGCCGTCTCTTCACACCTCTTATCGCCTCCAGGATCCAATTTATTCTCGCTTCAGTGATGTCCCCAACTCGGCAGATGGTTTCATCTTCAGCATTACCAAGGTGTTGATCCAGGCCATTCTGGCCAAAATTGTGTCAACATAGTTTCATTATTTGGAAACTTAGTGCAATAACGTCGAACACCTTGTCCACTGCCGTTGATAACATGATGTCGTAAGAGGCCTCATCGATACTTTTTAGCTGGCATATGGATTTTTCCAGTGCCAATTCATCTCGCTGGTGGTCCATCTGCAGAAGCAAACAAGTGAAGAATATAAATGTATCGGGCGTTGGGAGTGTACTAATATTTGACATTGTAAGTTGATGTCAACTCCCATCGCAACTTAAGAGCCGTCAGTGTGCAATACAGAAGGTTTAAAATAATCAGGATATTTTAAAATGGGTGAGGTAACAAGTTGAGTTTCTAATGTATCAAAAGCCCCTTGGTGCTTACCGATCCAAGAGAATTGTGCGGTCTTTTTCGTTGAAGCAGTGAGTGGAGTGGAGACGTGCGCATAGTATCTATGAACTTCCGGTAATAACCTGTGCCCCGAGGAACCGCCTCACCTGCTTCACAGTTTAGGGGCGTGGCACGGCTGAGAACGCGCTCACGTTTTTTGGGTCGGGCTGTACGCCCGTGCTATCGACATTTTACCGTGCTAAAGACGAATTAACATTTCTTCAAGCCCAGTTTGAAACCACACGACTCAATCTGATTGAAAATTTCTCCCTGATGAATCATATGTTCCTCAAAGGTGCTCGTTAAAATTACAATGTCGTCAACATAACAGTACACAAATTTGCCCAGGTATTTACTGAAGGCAAGATTGCACACTCTTGGTACACACTGGGCGAATTGATCATATTGAACGGAGTTCTTGGGAATCGATACGCGCCAGTATTAGTTCGAAAGGCAGTTATGTCACGAGATTATTCGTAGAGTTCTACCTGCCAGAAACTAGACTTCATGTCAAGAGTAGTGAAGACTGTGCAGCCTGACGACGACTCTAAAGTTTCATCAATCCTTGAGATACTGAATACATCCCGTTTAATGAATACGTTCATCTGACGATAATCGGGTACGAAGCGTAAATCACCATCTCTGTTTTTAATTAGCAGAACCGGGCTGCTCCATGGTGCCGCACAAGGTTCGATAACCCCATGACTGAGCATCTTTTTGACGTGCGTTTCGATCGTTTGTCTTTAAGAGTGAGGGATGAGGTACTGAGGAGTGTAAATAGGTGTGCTGTTGTACGGCAATGTGAGCTTTGAAATTTTTGACATGCCCTAATTCATCTCCCACGGCAATGGCATCTCTGTGACTCCTGATTAAATTAGCAACGGAGGCTCGCTGTGTCAAACGCAAATGTTTCAAATCTACGTCATCCAAAACCTCGTCAAAAATAGGGTCATTCAGTTTGTTTTCACTGTCAATCAGTTCGGAAATTTTGCAGTGAATGTCGACTTCGTTAATTACAGCGGAATTTATTTTTGAGTTACCATTAGTCAATTTCCACGAATCGAATCGTCTCAGTTTAATTCTTCGAGAGCCAGTTCTATCGTTACTACAATGGTATTGGGAGCAACTTAAACATTCTTTTCAATACAGTTAATAAAAGTAGTTGGTACTTGACCTTCTTCAACACATCGAGGAATTATCAAATCATGAAAGTGTTGGCTCTGGGAGACAACGACTGTTTTTACGTTCAGAAGCAGGGGCAATTTGATACGAGCGATAACTTTGACGCCAACTTTGACATTCAAATCATTAAGAGCTTTGCCGACACTGAAAGACTTCAACTTTTGATGCTTGCACTACGCTCACTGTTGGAGGATCGTAATTAGTACCGAAAAAAGAATAATAAATTCCGTAAATTGAAGCGCAACCTGAACGGTCTGAAAATAATCTGATTTGCGCCGACGTTCTCTGCAAGAAATCTTTGCCTAGCAGTAATGCACCTGTGAATTCGGCATTTTGACATGGAGTAGTAGTACAAGTAGTTTCTTCTGTTCTCCACCGGAGACCAAACGCGAAGTCAATGCTCCCCGTATGACACGAAGCTCCGTCGATTTTGCACAGATTCGTGCACGAAGTTGAGTTACAGTTCATAACTAATACACAGGGAGAACGGCTAGTTCAGGAACAGAGATGATTCAAGCCTCGTTGGCTTCATATGACTTCGTATAGTCCGGTAGATTTTCCCGAGAGAGATCTGTTTTTTTTCTGTATTACTGTCTGTGAGCACAGGTTGCAGGGGGATCAAAAAGGCTCGTCGGGCTGCTGCGAGTGCATCACAATACACAAGTGTTTCAAAATGATTGCCACTTGGGGGTAACAGGGGCATACTGGTGCGTCCGGTCCCATGTCTACGTCCATTAGGTGAGTGTGGATTATCCACGTGTGTCCCGTGCATAAACGGTCAATGAACACTTGGTGTCCCCTATTGGAAAACATGGTATCCCACTCTCCCACGGAAGATTAAACTGCCTTGATTTTTTGTCGACATTGTTGCCAAGAGTCGTTTCATCGTGATGTTATACGTGTGTCGATGACTGGGAATTAGTCTTGGTAACGTATGGAAATGATTGTTCCTACTGGGTAGGCACCCGTTTAGCGAGGGAGTCTGCCTGCTCGTTTCCTCTTATTCCCACGTGTCCAGGGATCCAATAGAACTCGACCGCTTGGCTCGTCTCGACATCGTGAATAGATCGTGCTGCATTTTTCGAAGGGCAGGTTGGTCAAAGTGCAGAGTTTTCAGCTGGGTGAGAACACGCAGACTGTCTGTAAATATAACTTACTCGGGGAGCCGGTCACTTGTTGTAATAGAGATGGCCAATTAGAGTGCTTGCAACTCTGCCAAAAATACTGAGGCCCCTTAAGGTAGGGTGGCCGAACCTAAGGACCCTTCACCTACGGCGGCAGCTCCCACTCCGTCCGATGTTTTGAGGCCATCCGTGTATATATGGCGGTGCTCAGAGTACTGTTCATCGAGTAGTCGCGAGAATTCTCGGCGGTACGTGTTGGTTGGTGTTGTGACTTTGTGGTGCGTTTACAAATTTAGGTTGACCAGCGGTGGGCTGATCATCCACGTTGGTGTGTTGATTTGAAGAAATCGATCTGAGAATGAAGGCTCGATTGCTATTCGACTGATGTTCTGCGAGGTCAGTAAGTTGTCCACTCGTAGGGAAAAGGGTGAGCATATGTTCTTCTTGACCGCAAAGAGACGTTTATCGAGAATGTTGGTAACGTCGCTGAATGCTGGGCTATTGATGTAACTCCTTGTCTTGAAATAGTACTAATGTGAGAGTTTGTCTAGGAGCGGAAGAGGAAGCTCGTTAACAAGCACGTTCAGGGGTTCGATGGCTGTGAAACGGAACGCGCCGGTCGTGATACGCAGGGCGTTGTTAACGATGATGGATAGAGGTTCAAGGGTGGTCTTGACTGCTCAACCGCAAACAACTGTTCCATAGTCGATGCGCGAACGTATTATTGTTCTGAATAACGGCATGCCGGTGTCCATCTCCGCACCGAATTTCAAGGATGTTACTGAGAGCATAAAGCCGGTGGCTTTGCAGCGAGTCTCGAGGGCTGTAATACGAGGTCGTCGTATGAGTTTAGGGTCCCACACAATTCCGAGGAATTTTATTGATTCCTCGTATACTAGCGCAGTGTTGTTCAGCGTTAGGTCCGGTTTAAGGTGTAAGCCGGGTACAAGAGCAATGTGCATGCTTTTTGTTTTGGAGGGCAAGAATCTGATTCCATTTAAGGAGGCCCAGTTTCCGACTAGGTTTTGACATTTCTGGAGTTCATGTTGAATCGTTAGAAGGCTTGGGTGCCTGTAGCTTATCTGCAGATCGTCCACGTATAGTGATGAGAAGATACGATGGTGACAGGGTGTCGTCAAACTTGACCCTGGAGGTACGATTTTGCAGAAATTTCTGAATGAAACGTGGTAGGTGTCCTCTCAGGCAATAGCGGTGGAGATGCTTCATGATTTCGTACTTCCAACTAGTGTCGTATGCTTTTTCAATGTCGTTGTTTATGAAAACCACATGTTCCCATCGGACAAAAGCCAGTCCAATGTCTGAGTCCAGTCGTAAAAGGTGGTCCGTCGTAGAGCGGCGCTTGCGGCCGCCGCACTTATGTTGTTGAGGCCTGCGTGCATCTCAAGGCAGTTTACAAGACCGGAGTTAATCATTCTTTCCATAGTCTTACAGATGAAGCTGGTAAGGACAATCGGGCGGTAGTTACGTGCGTCACCCTGGAATTTTCCAGGTTTGGGTATTGGGATAATTACAGGTTTCCGCTAATGATCGGGTAAATAAACATGAGCTTGAATACATTGTGTTGATCACGCCATCAGGGAGATAGCTTGATCTTGTTGATGTGTACACGGTCCTGCCCGGGTGAAGTTCTACGGGTATGGTCTACAGCACACTGTAGTCCGTGGAGGGTGAAAGATTTGTTGTAGGCCTCTTCGTTTCCCGTTGATGATTGCGATATCCTGCTAAAAGTTTGAGCTAGTTTGTTTGCGATTTCCACGGCAGAATAGGTTCTGCCTTCGTCTGGAAGAATGTGGATAGGTCGCTCCGATTTTCCCTGGATACGTCGGACATATTCCACACTTGGGTGAGGGGGGTGTTTAGGTTAATAGTGTTGAATAACTGAGTACGACTTTCTCGTTTCTTCACGCGAAGTTTTTGATGTCCAGCAGATGTCCTTTTAAACGCTACTCGATTCCTGGGGAACCGTGCACGTAGGCAAGCATTGTATAGCCTTTGACGCTTGTCTCTTGCTTCTTGCACCTCCCGGCATCACTATGGTTTCAGAAAGAAAGTTAAGGTGCGTATTGGGGAATGCTTGCCTCGGCTGCAGCTTGAAACTTTTCGTATAGTTGGACGACGAGGTCGTGTTCCGAAATGTTTTCGGGGATGTGTGCCGAGTAAACCTCTCAGCTGGCTTTCCGGTAGTTTGATCGAAGTTCTTGTGGGGCAGGGTTTCTTGGTTGGTTGATGAGACGCGATATGATGACTGGGTTGGTTTTATTTCTTCCTGGTTCACCCGGGATAACTATGAATTCAGGTATGTCACGTCCTGGGAAGGTAATTTGCTATGCAGTAAAACTAGTGTTTCGTGATTTGATCTAGTCGGCTAGGTAAACGTTGGTAACTCCGTAATCCTTAGCCAGACCTTCTGAGAACGCACTCAGGTCAGGTGTGAGTCTGTACCGGGAAGTATATACAATTCGTTCGGTGTCGTTGAAGGACTGGTGTATTTCACCAGTGACTTTGAGTTAGTTTATTTCGGTAATATTTCGTATAGCGTCACTTTGTTCAGGTTTTACGGCGTGGGCCAGATACTTCTTTCCCTGTCGTTGGACGTCTTACGGTTTTCTTCCCAGTTGTTTGGAGAGTGATTCCATCATTGTAAATGAATTTGTTAGAGAGGCCACTTTGTTTGCACCGCTATCTTTGAGCGTTATGAGGAAGTGAGTGGAGAATGGTGCTGACCTTTTATCCTGGGAGGAGGTCATCGAGGCCACAGGCTCTCATCGCCCGACCCCGTGAACTATTTAGAATTGGAGGATTCCCCTCTCCATCTCACCCTGGGGGCAATCTCTGTGTCCGGTGGGATGGCCGTTTGTCTCGCAGTAGGAGCAGTGAGGTTCTTTAGGTTGACACGACTGGGGATCTGCCCATTTATCATGATCGGCTCGGCAGTAGTATGAGCATCTTTGCTTACCGTTACAGTTCCCGCTCGTGTGTCCGTATTTCTGCCATTTAAAACATCGCATTGGACGTCTCTGAAATGGTGTGACATTGGTTTTGGTGACGCAGAAGAGAATGTCTAGGTATATGGGTGGGGTAGAACAGTTGAATTTCAATATTAGGGCTGTAGTGATGTCTCTTCTTTGTTGGATTTTTTCTGCGATTTTTGCTTCAACCACGCAGTCCTCTTACTGAACGAGTCCAGTGATGGACTCTTCTATTTACTCCTTCAGGATATCTTCACGTATATCAAACCTGAACTTGTAGAGAAATTCGGTTGTGCACTATTTTGCATTGCTTTTCACAGTCTAGTTTTGGAGAGAATTGTCACTTTGAAATTTTGTGTCTACTCTGATACCAAAGCCTTTGTCGCCGCTGGTGGCGCCGCTCAAGACTGAGCGGCCAGTGAAAGAGCCGAGCTCTTTTTGCAGAGTGTATGGACAAATATCCGTTCTGTCGTTGGAGTCAAACGTGATTTTCAGGTATTCGGGAAAGGTATGACTATTGTTGAACAAGTTGTGCTCATTAAATGGCGTGTATTGCATCCTTCATGCAGCCCTCGGAGCACGGTTGGGGTTTTTGTGGGATGGAGAGTCGTCGAAGTTGTCGTCGGACGTAGATGTTGAGATACTTGCGTAAGTTGCGAGTTCTTTAGTTTGTCGGTTCTTTACGAGTTCGTGGACACGGAAATAAATGGCCTCGACATGACCCTCGAGCCTCGTTAGACGGTCGTCAATTGTGCTAGGTTGTGCGGCGAAAACTTCTGCTTCCTACCCAGAGAGGCCGGTCGCTTGGCTTAGTAGATTCATGATTTCCTGGACGTTCCTGGTTAACTCGTCAATGCGGTTGTCTCTCCGGTCATTTTTGGTTGAGATGACGCTGGTCATCTTGGAGAGGCTGACGTTCTTGGCCGTTGAAATTTTAGTCTTCGTCACACTGGAGAAGATGCTGGTCCCTCTTAAATGGGTTTCTTTCTACTCCCCATCGGCCCCCTGGTTCGCTCCGGGAGCCAGGGAGCTCAATTTTGAAGGCCTCTTGACCGGCTTTACCGATTTTAAACTACGTTGAATGTCATATCCCCGAGAATGCAAGCAAATGTGCGGTTCAAGGTCCCAGCACAAACTATGAACCAACCTGTGATATCAGTAAAACGTGGTACAGGGAAGTGGAAATTCCTTACTGTATCTAATAATAAGACGCATCAGTTATTGATCGGTATGAGAACAAGTTTGATTTCCCACACTTTGACAAACGATCACTGCATGTTTAATTTTATTGTTGGGAAAACGGAAATTTAGATCAATCACTCCTTCAATTCCCAACTCTTTGCCATTAACTGCGCGTAGAGTTTTTGCACAAGGTCGCGTTGTTGCTCCACTTTCGATCAATTTGCAGGCGATACTGGACTTGATAAGGGTCATGCTAGAACCACTGTCAACAAAACAAGTCATCAACGGGTAAACCAATTAAGGGGGCAAGATTTCGACGGGGCGCTCCTAGTTTTTTTTAATTCAACGGGCCGCTCAAGTAGTTTTTGCTATGAAATTCAAAGCAGGTACAGTCATGACGGGATGGCGGCACGTTGTACGGTAGAGGTAGTCCTATCGGTCATTGGTATCGAGTGCGGGAAATAAAGTTTGACCCAGTGTTATGCATGTATGTTGGCCGCACGGACGGTTGTTTGCGGCTGATAAGACGCTCCTAAAATTTGACGTCCTTGCTCTCATTGAGCGTCTCTCTTTTGATTCGCCTCATTTTCGTTACGAAATCTTCCACTGTGTCTGGTTCGAAGTCCGATGGAATCTTTTTTAACAGCTGAGGTTTTATGTTTGAAAACAGAATACCTAAGAAAATGCTTTGAGCTTTGGGGTCACTGATTATCCAATCATCGCCGTGCAAATCCTGCCAACTGGCAAGTAAACGAGTGATGAAGCTAGTCACATTTCATCATGTTTTTGTTTCATGGCCAGTTTTTCTCCCGTAGCGACATGACGGCGCTTAGTATCACCGTATTAATTCTTGCGCCACTCACTCATGTGAGCAATAGTTTCCAACTTGCTCTGGTCCAGAATATTTTTGTCCCTCACTGGCATCTTTAGGCTACATTTCAAGTATTGAAGTTAAAGAGCTTCACCATCAGTTTCTAACAAGACACGTGACATGGAGGGTTTTATAAAATGTAATAAGTCCCCAGTCCCGTCAGAGAAGGGTAGCGTGTCATGTTAGCTTAGGCAGGGACTGTTCACCATTTTGGTTATTATTTTTGTTTTATCTAGGCAGTTGTGAATTTGAACTCGTTAAAGTAATATATTTTAAGAGCTATCACCACACCAAATAAAAGGCACAATTTGTTCACATTTATTTTACATTTAAAAGTATAATTTTCACACACCACACACGAAATGTAACAATATACGAGATGGTAAAAAAGTGCTATCTAACCATTAATTAATACACCGTATTCATTTACCCTTTATATACTGTAATTAATTTAATGGCAACTGGCACGAGTTTGCACTGGTTTGAGTCACTACTCTACGTTATGAGGCGAGAGACCGGGGATGATACTAATAGATCACAAAACAAGACCAATATTTCTAAGTATTGATCATGAGTATCATCCCACATTACTGTCACCAATGTTATGTGTTTCTAGCTATTAACCTCCTAACAAATTATTGGAATAAGATAATAAATAAAACACTCACATTAACTAAGGATCTTTAACACCAATGAGCGCACTGCCCTACAGTTTGTTAACTTCTTATTAGCATTAGTCGTTAAATAAATCATAGACTTCACCCTATGTTCGTTATAACTAGAGGGCTAACATTTGGCTAAGAGACTTAAACACGGCCCGCTTCGTTATCGAATACTCGGCACTAAAAGCTGGCTTGCTTTCTTTGAACGACAAGTACAAATGGGATACACTTGGCACGTTTCGCGGGCAAGTAACCTAATGCTAGGGTTTCTGAAAAAAAAAAGTTCCACACCGAGTAACTTAAGAAGGGTTGCTAGACTACACTCAATCTCACAAGATGAATATGAAATAAAGATAAATTCTGCAGGATAGTGCCACGGCTGTGAAAATACAATTATTAAAAGATGTCTATTAGGTTCCGCGTGAAGAAAAGTATCAGGTGATAGCTTGTTTAGGTATTACACATATTTATATTTCCAAAACACACTCCAGTCCGCTATGCGTACAATTAACTATAACACGTATAATAAAACACAGGACTCCTATTACACGCTAGGGCGTATCGCCGCTCTAGCCTGGGGCACATGAATGTCGAGTGGTGTGTGGCTTTGTACCCTTCCCAGAGCACGTATCGTCACTGAAAGCATCGACTATACTTGAATATATATGAAGT
>SDVV010040435.1:0-10535 GCA_016164225.1 Gammarus roeselii | reverse complement strand
ATGTGTATAAACTTTGGAGTAACAAATTTACTTCTTTTTACAATGTAGTAAACTTTTTTTTTTCTCAAATAATTTAGGTTTTTTGAAAATTGGTTGAATAACCACTTCACAGTGATCGATTTACTGAAAGGGGTAGAGAAACGTTTGGTCCAGAGGAACGTTCTAAATACAACACTGGTGTTCTTCTTAATTTTCTTTACTGACTGTTACCTACTGTTACCTACTGTTAAAAGCAATTTACAAAAATGTATCCTACATACCGACAAGTAATGAACCCCTCCTTGAGGTTACTTGCCTCATAATCAACACGAAGGAAATGTTTTTTGAAAAATGCATAAGAAGAGAGAAGCTGTCGGTTTGGGCTGGTCTGTGTGGAAATGGAAATGTTATTGGACCCTTCTTTTATGATAAAAATTTGACAGGCGAAATTCATTTAGAATATTTGAATTAACTCATCTTCCATCATTGGAACTTGCTTATCCCGGTAATCAATTCCAACGCCTTTGGTTTCAACGGGCCTTTGCCCTTGCCCATCAACGAATCATAGTTAATGACAGAGTATATGATGTTTTTGGGGAGTGGATTATTTCTCTTGGAAATGCAGTTGAGTGGCCGCCTTGAAGCCCTGACCTTACTCCATATGATTTCTTCTTTGGTGATACGTAATGGGACGCGTTTCAAACAGTACCTCCATCATTACATGTTCATCGATAACGAATTTAAGTGTTTCAAGAACAGAAAGAAAACGGAGAATTAATCCGGAAAACTCTTCGTTCAGTGGTGGATAGAAGTAATATTTGCCTTGAGAGAAATGGAGGGCATGTCGAGGAATTTAAAAAAAAATCAGCTACATAAGGTAATGATTTGTTACTCCCTTCAATTTTTGTTTGTTCGTTTTTTTTACAGTGCATAATTTGAAAAGAAAATCAATATTGTTTATCAAAACTTTCCTTTCAACAAATAGTTTTTCTACCCCATTCAGTAAATCGATCATTGTGAAGTGGTTACCCAACCGATTTTCAAATACCTAAATTATTCGAATGCAAAATACAATTTACAACATTGTGAAAAATTTAAATTAAAATTTGGTAATTTAAAGTGTTAAAAAGCTGGGGTAATTTTTGTGGGACACCCTGTATGTCAAATTTAGAGCCATAGTGATTCTTGTTCTCAACCACATCCTTACAGCCATGTTAAATACGGTGTTCAGAGAGGGTGGCAGTATCGATGATGAATTTTTGCAACATATATTCCGATTTCATACTGTTATGTCACCAGTTATCCTGAAACGACCGATTCAGCACGTATAAGTTTTTCAAAACGTAAGTAGGAAATTAGAATATTCATCTTTCCAACTTCTGAATCACTGTACAAGATTGCGTCTGTAATAGCATTCGTGGCAATATATGCCTTTAAAAAATCTTTTAACCACTCTTAATTTAGGAAACGGTGTTACCAGTCTCATAACTACTTTACGGACACATCACTGAACTATATTGTTACACACATTGACTCGTAGCATCCAACTTGCCCATGTCCAACAAATATCGTACCTTTCAAGTTTCCTACCAGTGCGTTATCATCAGCAAATAACAATTAGCTCAAATGCTGTCACGCATTGTATAAAATTGTATGTTATGAAGGTAGCAAAAAGTATTTTTGTCACGCATCTGTCTGATATTAATTGCTGAGCAGTTCAGGAGATCATGCAGTATTCTCTTTTCAACTTTCTTCATATTGCAGGAAGTCCCTCACGAAGCGCAAACCAGCAGATAACTGCAACATCACCTTTCATAATTTGATGAAAAAATGTAATTCAATGCTCACGATGCAAAAATAAGCAAAGCATTGACTTCATTAAAGTTTAAACCCCGTACCTAAGAACGCGATGCGAGTGCCTTAACCACAACACCAGAAAAGCTGGTCACCTTCAACGGGTAGCTAAATAGCTCCCGATATCGTTGAAAAATCATGTGGTTTAGCTGACTTAAATAAGCTCTATGAGATGGACTAATCACTTCTCTCATAATAGGGATCTCCTCTTCGATACAAATATTGCATATCTTGTGCATGATGAATAGCTATATTACCCTCAAATTGAGTTGCAACCAGGAAATGTTAGAGTTATCACCAATTGCCTTGTAGCCGCGGTGTTAGAATCTTGCGACCGTATCCACCGCGTGTCGTAGAGGTGACTAAAAGGCCGCTGGGTAGCCGGGAGTAGAATCGTGCTACCGTAACTCCTGCGTGTCGTAAAAGGCGAATAAAAGGACGGAGCGAAAGGGCTAGGAATCCCGTTCTCTGTAAAACCCTTCCTCAAAGACGGCAAGACGAGCGTGGGGAAGAGAGGCTCACGTCTTTCCGAACCCTTTTCTAAGGTCGCTGAATGTGCGTGGCTGTAGTACGAATGATGTAAAGAGGAGGGAGGTTGGTGAGGTGTTTGTGAGGAGGAAGTTTGATGTGTTTGCGCTGAGTGAGACGAAATTGAAAGGTAAGGGAGAATGTGAGTTTGGTGTGGTAAGTGGGAGAAAGTCTGGTGTGGAGGAAGGTTGGGCACGAGACGGTGTGGGTTTGATATTTTGTGATTGGTTGGCTAGTAGCGTTACCGAGTGGAAGGAGGTGTCCTCAAGATTGATGTGGGTGAAAGTTAAGTTAGGCGTAGAGAGATGGGTATTTGTGAGTGCTTACGGACCTGGCAGCGGGAGGAGTGAAGAGGAGATGGAGCAATTCTGGACTGACCTGAGTGAGTGTATTGAGAGTTTTGGAGGTCATTTCGATGTAGTTGTACTGGGTGACCTTAATGCGAGAGTTGGAGATGTAGTGGTGGAGAATTTGGATTGAAAGGTATAGCGTTCCCGGTGGAAATGACAGTGGAGAAAACCTGATAGGTCTGTGTATGGAGCAGGAGTTAGTGGTCGGGAACAGTTTGTTCAAGAAGCGTGATATTCACCAGTACACATGGGTAAGGATGACCCATGGTGCAGTGGTGGAGAAAGCAATGATGGATTTTGTGCTGATATCGAGGAGAGTTGTGTGGACGCTGTTGGATGTACGGGTGTTGAGAGGGGAGGGTGGATGAGTATCTGACCATCTGCTGGTGGAAGGTAGATTAAGAGGGAGCAGAAGTGGAAGGGCAACAAATGAGTGGGGGGAGGAAGAGAGGTAGTGAAAGTGAGTGGTCTGAATTTGAGAAGTAGAGCCGATGAGTTCCAGCAGACGTTTAGGGAAGAATATAACAACCTGGGAGGACAGACCTGAGAGATGTGGAGGAAGAATGGGAGGCGTTAAGGGTTGCGAAGGAGGTGTGTGGTGAGCGTCGTGTGGGCGGGTGCAGAAGCAAAAGTTGCGAGTGGTGGAACGAGGAGGTAAAACTGGCGGTGGCACGGAAAGGAGAAGCGTGGAGGAGTGGCTGCAGGTGAAGTTGGTGGTGGCTTATGAAAGCTACAAAAAGAGGAGAAGCGAGGTGAAGCGGGTGGTGAGGAGAGCCAATAGGGACGCTGATGCCCGGTGGGGCAGACATTTGTGCCAGAAGTTTGAGGAGAACAAAAAGTTGTTCTGGAAAGAGGTGAAGAGGGTGAGAAAGGGAGAGACGGGAAAGGAGGAAGTGGTGAAAGATGAAAATGGCCAGTTGTTGTTGGAAAATAGTGATGTACGGAAGAGGTGGGCCGAGTATTTTGATGAGTTGTTGAATGTCGAGGATGACAGAGGGGCTGACATTGTTGCTGTGGGTGGTGGTGCTCGGATGCCGATTTTGGGAGAAAAACTTGTGGCGGACATTACCAGGAGAGAGGTGCAGGAGGCGGTGGAGGTGATGAAAGCAGTGAAAGCCCCTGGTTTGAATAGCGCGGCGAGCGAGTGCCTGAAGAAGGGTGGAGTAACGATTCCCGAATGGTTGGTGAGGTTACTGAACTTGTGTTTTGTGAAAGGCGTGGTACCGATTGAGTGGCGCAGTGCCTGCATTTTTCCGCTATATAAGGGAAAATGAGATAAAAATGAATTCAGCAACTTGAGAGGTATCAGTCTATTTAATGTGATTGGTAAGTTGTACGGGAGAGTGCTGATCAAAAGGATTAGAGACTGTACGGACCGTGCACTTGAAGAGGAACAGTATGGCTTTTGGAGTGGTAGAGGGTGAACCGATCAGATTTTCGCAGTGAGACAGGTCTGTGAGAAGTACCTTGCCAAAGGAAAGGTTATGTTTTGGGCCTTCATGGATCTGGAGAAGGCAAACGACAGGATTGACAGGGAAGTGTTGTGGAGGGTGTTGCGTTTGCATGGAGTGGGCGGACATCTGTTGAAAGCGGTACAGAGTTTCTATGCTGGCGAGGTGAGAGTGGGAGGCGAGGTGAGGGATTAGTTCACCGTGAAAGTGGGACAGAGACAAGGCTGCTTGATGTCTCCCTGGTTGTTCAACCTCTATATGGATGGAGTAGTCAGGGAGGTGAACGCGAGTGTGCTGGGTCGTGGCTTGGAACTGTTGCAAGCGAATTGGCGGAGTTGGCAGTTGAACCAGTTGCTATTTGCTGATGATACGGCCCGTGTTGCGGATTCAGAGGAGAAGCTATGTAGGCTAATGTCTGAGTTTGGTAGAGTGTGTGATAGGAGGAAGCTTCGAGTGAACGTGGGTAGGAGTAAAGTAATGAGATGCTCGAGAACTGTCGATGCGAGCAAAATTAGTGTCACCCTAAATGGAGAGCTCTTGGAGAAAGTTCAGTGTTTTCAGTATATGGGCTCTCATGTGGAGATAACTGAACTAGTGGAAACTGAAGTGAATGCTCGAGTGAAGGAGGGGTGTAAAGTGTTTGGTAACTAAAGAGTGTAGCGAGCTGTAGGACGTTGGGGAAGAAAGCAAAGAGAGGGCTGTATGAGGGTGTTGTTGTCCCAACTGTGCTCTACGGGGCTAAGACTTGGGGGGGGGGGAGAGAAGAGAAGAGAAGAAGGGTGAATGTTTTCGAGATGAAATGTTTGAGGAGCATGGCTGGAGTAACGCTGAGAGACCGGATCAGCAACGACGTGGTTCGAATCAGAACAGGGATGGTGAAAAAGTTGAAAGACTGAGATAGTTCAGGTACAGGGAGAGGACGGATGAAGGGAGATTGGTGAAAAGGGTGATGAATGCAAGGCGAGTGGTCGCAGTCCTGGAGGTAGATCGAAGTTTGGGTGGATGGATGGTGTGATGCAGGCGTTAGAAAGGAGAGACATGAATGTGGAGGTGGCGAGAGAGCGTGGAATGAACAGGCGTGAGTGGAGAATGGTTGTGAATGGTTGACTTTGACCCTGCTCAGATGTGCTTTCTCGCCCTTGGCGTTCCGCTGTCGGGATGGTCGTGAATAGGGGGGCCCGGTCATTATGACGCGGCGGGGGTAAACCAGTGAAAACTCTCAGGCCCTGCTGCTAACGACGGATCCTCAGACTGCACTCGTGACCCAGAGTTTATTGTGCGGGGGTACCGGCCGTACATTTTAGCTCAAAAGGGCTAAGTTGTGTGAGTGTGAGCGTATGAGGGTGTGAGGTGCGCCTTGCCGTCGGCCACCCTTCTTTCTGGGGGACGCGGCCTAGTGTCTGTATCTGTATCAAATGCTGACTCTGTCCGCTTCCGTCCAATGACTCACTGCCTGAATCCAACACATCCGCGTTCAACTCCATATCAACTTTACCTACATGTGAATGAAGCACACTAAACTATTTGGGATTTACTGGGATGCATTTATTCATAGTGCACCCTACTGTAAAACACGCTCTGCACTCTTTATAGAAGCTGTACTGTCATACTACAACCGAATCTAAACAACGGTTGCACGTTCCACACCATGGGAACGTACGCGACGCCATACCAGACAAAACTAGCGACTAAAAACTTTAACAACTAATCATCACCGTTAGACCATAAGAGCCATATACATAGTTCCGCAGCTTTCTCTGCTTCCATCACATCCACATCGATGTGCCTGAAACAATTTATTCCCACGGAATCAGCACATTTACATCTCCATCCGCAGCAACAATGTGAGTCTCTCAAATATTCCCAACTCCCAACCAGTGTTCAAATACTCACTCCACACTACTTGAGTATTATTAAATTGATATTTTTATGACTCCACACTTTTCAAGATTCCCTCTTCTTCGCCATCTTCACCGTTCCCAAGAATATGTTTTTAATTCTCAACATTTTTTCGCTCAACCGTTTCCTCTTCTTTGCTCTCCTTAAAACACTCTCCTCCTCAATTTTGTTCGTACCATGGCCGCCTCGATCTCTCAGCAGTTATCCTGTACCCAGTCCCCATAAGCTGCCAAGATTATCTCCACCACTCTACGCATGCTAAAAACATTATCCGTACACTAAACACTGCATTTATTAAGGCCTCCAAATACTTATCATCTTTAATCCTGTTCCTCTGACATCCATGAAACTCTTTTTACCTCTTCGAGCACTCTCTCCCTTTCTTTACCTGCTACGTTTCACTCACCCACCATCACTACTTCGCTATGTTCATCCATTCTTCTGTTTCTCTGCCACCCATGTTCCAATTTCAATCTTCTTATCCACTTGTAATGAATGTAGGTTTGCATCTTATTGATTGCCTATGAGTTTAAACTTCCTAAACCGGAAAAAATCTGAATATAATTATTTACCTTCATCACAACTTTGGATGGCCAACTAACCCTTCGTTAATTGAGCAACATTCCGCCACGGTTTAGATAACAACAAGCAGAACGCGTGACGAAGGTATTGAAAGATTACTCGTTTCCAATTAAATAGAACAAATAAAAGTGTGCGCAGACCTCTTTGCTTGGAAGGTTATTTTCATATTCTGATATTAGTTTCCTTAAAGTGTTAGAAATGCAAAATAGTATCTTTAAATCTATGTATGTTAACTTCTGATACCTCCTATCGCTGAACATCAAGAAGAGGAATATTTTTTTTTTGTCCTCGCTTTTTCTCATAAAAGAAGTTATCCCTTATTATTCAACTAAATCTTAATAATATTTATCAGATATATCCAGCAATTAGCGGCTTCTGAGAATCTCTTATAGCAGTATGCATGCGGGGCGATCAGTTTACCAGCAGATTGTTCATTTTCTGAGCCGCACATTTGTACCAAAATGTTATTTTGTAATGAATCGAGGGAATAAGGACGAATGTTTCAAATGCGTATTTCTGGGGTCAAATCTCTCCAACTTTGCCCATCACTTGTAGAAAAATAGGATAGATAAAAAAAGTCTTTTATTGAACTCGTAATAAAAACGGATGAATATTTGCTTCGGTGAATATACATTCTAGCAGAAATTGATTTGAATCCCGTTTAATTATGATTTCACTACGCATATTTTTTTGGGTGCTACTGTATGTAGCTACGATAACAAAATTGAACCTTCGACCAACTGCATTTTGGGATGAATTCCTCGCCACTGGTGAGCTTCTGATAATTGAAATTCATTTTTCCCAGAACCTTCCGGACAGTCATGCCAATAATGTAATAACATTTGAGAGAGCAATTTTTATTTTGAATTTTCTTCAGCGGAATGATTACAAATGTTTTTTGTACTATATATTGTATACATGGTAACGAGACAGGAGTAAGGCTGATATTTAAAATTGTTCAACGTTACCGACGTATCACTTGTGTAGACTGAACACAGAGATCATTGATCATCGTAAGATGGTGACGGAAATCAGTTCTATTAGAATGCTACCACAACTACGATAGAAAAAACATCAAATGTTAATCGTACAAAATGATTCTAACATCATACGCTTACTGCCAGAACCATTCGAGTTCGAGATGCTTACTGAAGCATACGCCTGTGACTCAGAGCTGCAGATGCTTTGTTCAAGAATTTTCTCAAGTGTCTACTGCAACATCTTTTTAAATAATGTACGATATTTACGTGGAAATATACCATTTTCGATATAATGTACTGACTTCCAATGTTATGTAATGGAGGTGATGAATCTACGTCCCACATGACAAGATTTATTTGACTAACGATAATAACCAGATAAATCAGTTATATCCGAGATAATATCTGGCCACACGATCCTAGGAGCAAGCTTCCATGGATTGCATTGGTATCGACGACCAATTTACGTTTGATAGAATATTAAACAATTTATCGACAACGACGACGACGAGAAATAATATCTGTTCATACATCGCTCTCCGAATGTAATCATCCGTTTAAGTAAAATCGAACAAAAAATTTCACTATAAACTGTTGGGCAAGCAGACTGAGGACATTGCTGCTCTTGCTGCTAGCCTAATTCGTTTTATTCCCGCAGGGAAACACAGAGAGCATTAAAAAAAAATCCACGTTCATTCCGACTCGTTTTTCACGTCAATTAAGCTCAAGCAATCGTCAGGCAGGTAATTCTTCTATCGGATCTTGTTATGGTTTGCTTGTCACGTCTTGGGATGGTGCATTACTGAGACTTTAACCGATTTAGAAGCGACGTGACGCTTTGACCAACTTTCGAACTCAATTCGTTAGAAATAAGGAATGAACCTTCAGCGGGGGAATAAATCTTTCTACGATGTTCATTGCCAACAGAAATTGGGGATCGGTGCTGGAATATTAAGCGTTCCTTTCAAATTGCCATACAAAGTTGATAAGGTATGTTTAATTAGGCAATTTGAATTGGAACATGCACGTCGAGCAACAGTTGATGAACTCATTCCAATATTTCCGAAAAATAAACAAAATGCATCAAGTTAACCTTCAATGTGCATCAGATAAATGGGTTGTAATCATTCAACAGATGTCAACTGCAAATTCTTTTTCAAATTATTTAAATACGATCAGTAACAGTACATAATTGAAATAAACTAACATATCTACCCTTCCTTGATATAACATGACTTTACCATATTATGGTATGAGCACGGCATGATGATGATATTCATCAAGCTTGAAATAGCTGACAGGTCCGTATAAAATTGATACATTTAATTGTTAATTGAGGTAGATGGAGTACAATTTTAAAAGAAACGTAGTGAGAACCAATTATCAATTACCGTAGGTTTGAGGGAACTAATTAGGAATAAAGTGTTTTCAGATCAAGTTAAAGACAAACAATGCAAGCTGTTGACCTACAATGCGTGTAAACAACATCTCTAATGCATGCACTACCATTAATCAGGGAGCATTATATCCGATAACCGGAAACAAAAATGGTTCGACTATCATTCAACTCATAGTGAAGATTCCCGTATGACCTAAAATTGATATCAGATTTGCCTGAGCTATTTTTGATGCCATAAACCGTCGGCAGTGCAAACAATTGTGAGTTTAGAGAATTAGTTAAAGACATTCCATTCAAACTGTTCATTTTCACTGCATGCACTCAACAGCTTAAATGCCTTATGACCATCAATAGAGTGAACCATCTATCACGTATACAGAACCGAAACCGGCTACAAAAAATCTGATCACCGAACAATTAGAGACGACTCCCGTACGACACATCAGATGCAAACTAGTGACGACTCCCGTACGACACAACAGATGCAATTGTTCGATTCGGCGTTAACGAGGATAAATAACGACTCACAGTGGTCGTTCAGTTGTTACTGTTCATGTTATCACGGTAATGTTCTGGCAGAGAGGAGGATAACAATGGCTTAATATAGACTGAGTGAATGGAAGAATGAACACCGTGTCACAGACTTGATGCTAGAACGCGTGGACAGAAAATTCCCTCGATGTTAGCTTGAATATCATTCCCACACTGAAAGGTAACGCACGCTGAAATATATTAACATCCTATCTGGGAAGATTACTTGGTTGGATTTAATACATTAAATAAATACAACCTATAAAGAAACGTTCGTTAGATATTCTATTCTAAACGTCAGTATTACTTCCAATTTCATGATTAATATGTACCTGGACTTTTCTTCACCTTATGAACAGCTTCAATACGTCGACAAAATGACTCCAGGCTCTCACATTGTTTTTCGGGAATGTTGACATATTCGTCAGCAAAACTTGGTCAAACTCCATCAGTGGAGAAACCCACCGCTTTAACATTTGGTCTCTCAGATAAGCTATCACATTGCCAACGATCGCGCAGGTCAAAGCAAGATACTGTGGAGGGATATGACCTGTGATGTAGAAAGTGTATGACTGGAAATAAAGTCTCAAAACTCAAACCTTGATTTTTGCGTCATAGAGCATGGTTGCTGTGGAAGCCGAACCTATCTTCACGTTTCTGACCTTAAATTGTGTGGCATAAATCCATTTACTCTCGTTATATTTTGGTCATAATCTTCGTCTTCCGTCAGCGGGAGCATGGTAGGCATCTGTTCAGACTTATTGACCGATTGTATTGGATATATATTGAGCATTAGTGGGACAACAGCTGGTCCAAGAGTATATTTCTATGATTTTTCCGATCAAATCATGTTATATCAAGGCTCTATACTTCACGTTCGAAATGAGACAATCCTACTGCCGGCACTTCTAGGTAATCTCCAGAGATAGACTCCAACAGTGTCGTAATGTACAGGACTTCACGCTCAATGTACAGGACTCAA
>SDVV010040434.1:0-10536 GCA_016164225.1 Gammarus roeselii | reverse complement strand
TATATGTCTTGTGGGAATAGTCTGAAGATTCATACTGATGTTTAGAGCATTGAGACTTGTAACGTTTAGGATAATGACTATTAACCATGGTAATCATGAGTGTATAGACTAGCATATATTATGTATTGATATGTTCAATTGTATGTTACAATTAGGGTGTGCTCTACGTCATATGCGAGTGGGTAGGAACTGAAAGCCTTTTCACCGGGCTTCGCGTTATTGAATAAATTGACAAGTGCCTTTGTCAAAGTGGTTTCAATTATTCCTCCGCACATCAGGACTGGTGTTTTGTATGGAAATTGGCGGTAAATATCAAATACTAGAGACTCACTCAACTGAGTAGTTGGGGGGTGTCAACCGGGTAGACACCCGAGACCCCTCGTGAGTCTATCGAACTCAACCGCACGTCGGTACATCGATAGCATCTATGCGCACAACGGTTGGTGACTGTTGAGATTGACTATTGATATCCCGTCGGGCGGCCCACAAATTGGTGCCCCGATCGAGGAAGTAAAGTAATATATACCTCACAAGTCACAGGTCAGTTAAATCAGAGTGCGACTCTTTGTTTTTTCTGTTCCCATTTCCATACAACGCTAGGTCTGTGTGTCGGAGTGTAAGTGTAGTGCAAAAATACCTCAGGGATAGGTGCAACCAGTGCAAGCTTAAGGTCAAGGACTAGACCACTCTCTCTCTCTCGCTCCATGCAAGTGGAGGAGGAGATAAGGCTGCGAAGAGGAGATAAGGAGAAGGCTAAGCGGCTGGTGGCTACAAGACGTGTGTTGTTACTAACTAATCATTAAACAGTAAAGAGAGAGAGGAGTGAGTCACGGTCATAAGACATTGTAACCGGTAAGAGCTGCAACTGTCGGTAGCATAAGAGGCGAGGAAGTTAGTGGAATATATGCGCTTAATGTGTCTTCTTTTCAGCGGAAACAGTGTGAAATATATACGGTGAACAGTGTGAAATATATACGGTGAACAGTGTGAAATATATATGGGGAACAGTGTGAAATATATATGGTGAACAGTGTGGAATATATGTGGTGAGCAGTGTGAAATATATATTGTGAACAGTGTGAAATATTCAAGAAAATATAAACATTGGAGAGTGGAAGGGTAGAGCAAAGAAATAAAATATTAATAGTAGTTAAGTAGAAGAGTGGTAATAAGTGTCATTAACATTATCAAAATATGCGGCAAACCTAAAAGACGATCCAGTGACAGTTATTGGATGATTCTCGACGGTTGAGTGGTTCGTTAGAATCTCTGAAAAGAGACTCGTTGGTACGTGACAGCCTAACACAGGTTTGTGACCGAACGAGACTTTCCAGTAGGGTTAGGAATACCCAACGCGGTGGATTGGTGATACGTTTGAGACGTGTGAGTGGCACCCAGGATTGGCAGAGTGAATTGTTGGAACATAGTGGACGCGATCACGGCTCCTGTCCCACCCCAAATAAATTTGATTCAAGGGGATAAGATACCCCGTTTCACGGGACGACGGAGGGAAAGCGACCACACAGCATGGTACGCCGGGCCCTCCATTGAATGCTAGATTCGGGCGGTAAAAACCTTTTATGGAGCTAATGGTATTAAGGTGTCTGCCAAGATCAATGAACAGTTTCGGCTTAATATTCATTCCTCAGTGGGTGATGCTCGGGATACACTGTTCAAGTTTGACACCTTGGCCGAACTCCTTGACGATCCTAAAGACAATTTCGAGACGTTACAAACAGAATTTCTTAAAACATACATAACGTCAACCCAACTGTCCTTGAGAGCTGCCGCACAAGAATTATTGTCGGTTAACGTAATTCCCGTAAACGAAGCCACAGCACGGAATCATGCCCGGCTGTTCGAGGCCATGAAGAATTTTGTGGACCTTTATTATGCGAGACCGAACTTTGATGTCGCAGCGGACCAGCGCTCAGGAAAGGTGGTACTTGTTCACGCTTTGTACGTACTCTTGATGGCGCCACGATTGACTGAGTCGGTATATAATAAGACTATGCGTGACGCCACTGCGGCCACTACGACAATAACCCTGACAGAAAACGTGTTGGACAAGGTAGGCGTATGCCGGGACGGACAGACGCATATGAAAATAAACAAGTGTCATTCAGGACATTTTGCGTGCAAGAAGTCTTGAGGTAAACGCTGAATGACTCAAAGAATGAGATGACTGGAGAAACGATGGATGTGTTGGGAATAAATGCAATCCTGCAAGGTTCAGGGAGTTACCAGCAGGACAGGCTGGGTTGGGATAATGTAGTCTACAACCCGAGCCGTCGTAGGTATTCCCCACGGTATGGTGGAAGTGGTGGAAGTGGTGGTGGTGGTGGTGCGAACAAAAGCATGTCTCGTGGAAGGGGATATACTCGAAGAGGGATGGGCGCGAGGTCCCCCTCAGTAAACATGGTTAGTGGAGATACAATTAGTCAAGACACGGAGACCACGCGTGTGGAGTTAGTCCCGTATGAGGGAGATATCGAGGAGGGTTATGAAGCAAATCAGGTAGGGTATTCGGACAGGCGATGCATCAAGTGCAAAGGCACAGGACATACCCTAGATGACTGCCGGAACGCACCAAACCAGCACATGGAGTGCTACTGCTGCGGCAGGTTGGGGCATTTTGCGATGAAAATTCCCGATAAAAACAAAGCCGTGGGAAGTCCGAGACAGACTCCTTTTCAAGGAGGTCTGGCACAAGGGAGACCCAGTTAGCCTTCACTACCCCTGATAGCTCTGTTAGTTTGATCAAAGCTAATTGTCTTTCCACAATGGGAGAGCAACATTCAGCGTATGCTTCCAAAGGTAGTACTGTAGAGAGATTGATCACCTCGTTGCGTGGGTTACCAGCGGTTAAGCCTCTGAATGATCCGGAGAATTCTTTGTCAGTAGCAGGGCTCGACAGCCCCAGGGATGAGTGTGAGACTGTGACTGACGAGTGATGTGGTCAGTGTAGTGGGTTACAACCACAAGGAGGTAATAGTGTGGAGAGTAGAAATCATCGTCTGTTGGTGGTAAACGGACAAGCTGTGTACAGTTCTTTGAGTTCGGGAAAAGAAATCCGGATTCCAATGGTCACCATGGTGGTAAATGGACAGCGTGTGCGTGGTCTGTTAGATACGGGAGCCGGTAGGACAATAATTAAGGCTGGAGTGCTTGAGGATGTGTCGAGGTCTCTGACCCCTTGGGGTGCCCGACTGACTGACTTTACCGGACCGGCCATACCCGTGTTGGGTACCCAAACATTCAAATAACTGTAAAACCAAATGGTTGTAATGTTAAGGCGAGCGGTTCGTCCATCAGTCTCCTCACGTAAAGGGCCAAGTGTCCTTCAACCATCAGGTGGTCGTCATTGACAAATGCCACACAGCTCCTTATGGGCTCCTGATTGGCACCGACTTGTTGGACAAACACAACGCGAAGATTGATTTTTCAAATAAGCGCTTAACGTTAGAAATAAATCACAAGACATATAACGTCCCCATCAGTGATTTGAATCAACCTCAAATAACAAACAGCATGAACACAATAGCCGAAGTCACTAAATTGCTGCGCATTGATTCTACAGCTACTCCCATTATTCCAAACAAAACCAAGACAGAGCTTGTCGTGCATGCCGCGGGCACTTTCGAGATTGGACCACTCGAATAGCGATTAGTTCGGGTCCATAGAAAAATTCCCGACGGTGAGTACACAGTTCATCGTGGTTCAGCGGACTCTGGTCTGCTGGTGTCCGAGGCCTTGATAAAAATTAAAGAAGGCTCGGTACTGCTTCTATTGCTAAATGCATCACCCATGGACTTAAAAGTGCTCAAAGGAACGTAACTTGCTATATTAACCCCGTTGAGAGAATTGGAATTTTATCCTACCGGATGGACCCTGGGAACTTGCATCGAGAACGCAAATGCGATACATCATGGTCCAAGAGACGAAGTTGGAATGTCGGTGGTTAAGCCACTCAACTTAGCAGGGCTGACACCAATAGCACCGCTGATCCACAACTTCGAACCAAACAAAGTCAACTTCTCACTAAATATTGAGACGTTGTTGCAAAGTCTGGAGAACCACTGGGAAGGACCAGTGTCATGGAATACACAATACCCACTGATCCGGAAGCCGGAGTTGTTAACCAGAAGCAATACCCGCTGCCGCATTCACAACTAGCCGAGTTGGACGGCATGATTGATGATATGCTGGATCGAGGAGTCATCGTTTCCTCGGACAGCGCATGGAACTCTCCCATGGTTATTGTCAGGAAGAAGGACGGAACAGCACGCTGTTGCATTGATTTCCAACGGCTTAATTACTTATCCGTTTCCGGTTCTCGTCATCCACTTCCGAGGATACCGGAGTTGTTACAATCTTTGTCAAATGCCGAGTTTTTCTCGTCCCTAGATTTGGAGAGTGCCTTCTGGCAAATGCCAGTAGCAGAGAAGACCAGGAAAAGACCGCTTTCACTACGCGTAAGGGCATTTCCACTTCAAAGTGCTCCCCTTTGGTCTGAAATTTGCCCCTCAAGCTTTTTCGAAGTGTATCGCCCTAGTACTTGGAGAAGCGCTGGGTGTTCACGCCCTGGCGTATCTGGACGACATAATCATAGCGTCACCCACCATCGACGCTCATCTAGCATCAATCGAGAAAGTGCTACAAAAAATTGCGAGCAGCTTCCCTGCGAGTGAAGTTAAGTGCGAGTTTATCAAACCAAAGATGAAGTTTTTGGGACATCTCGTAAGTCCCAAGGGAATCCAGATGCATCCGGATCACTTGGACGCCATCAGGATTTACCAAACCCCCACGAACGCAGACCAAGTCGGATCATTTCTTGGGCTGCTGAGCTATTTTAGAAGTTTCGTGTCTGGGTTCACAAAAATCGCTGACCCACTAAATAAAGTACTGAAGAAGGACCAACTCTTCGTGTGGACGACCGAACAGCAGGAATCCATGGAAACGGTAAAGGTATGCTTGATGAAGGCACCGGTGCTGAGTTTTCCGAATTTCGCTGTGCCATTCTACATGTTTACCGATGCGTCGAATGTCGGATTGGGAGCTGTACTGATGCAACCCAATTCAGACAATAAATTACACCCGATCTCGTACGCGTCAAGATCTCTTTCGGAGACGGAACGTCGTTATTCCATTACCAAAAGAGAAGCCCTAGCGGTTCTGTGGGCCCTCAAGACCTTCCGTTATCTAGTCTACGGATACGAGATAACCATGTAGACCGACCATCGTTCACTGTCGTTCCTGTTCAGGAAAGGCTTGCCAGAAGGTGCGCTGGGCAGGTGGGCGGTGTTGACACAGGAGTACAGTCCGAAGGTGGTGTACGTAAAGGGCAAGCTGAACAATCTGGTCGATGCTTTGTCCCGCACTCCCTACAGTATTCCGACGTTGGTGGACGGCGGTGAAGATTTTAAGGAAGTGGCTGAGAAGGAAGATTACGAAGAGACGCCGTCGCACATTGCCAGCGTACAGGAACCAAAGACTCTTCCCATGACTCTGAAGGAGCGAGTCCTTGCGTTGGCTTGGACGGTAGAAGAATTGATTAAAGAACAGAGAAAGGACCCACAGTTAGCCCCGTACCTTACACACTTAACCACTAGAACACCCATCACAACTCACACAGACTCTCCAAAGGACTTGCATCACTATACGCCAAGTAGCGACATCCTGCATCGCCGCATCACGGTGCAAAGATGCGGCGAGGAGGCCACATACTGGACAGTGGTCGTACCGTAGACATTAATCCAAAGAGCTGTATTGTTATGCCACGATTCATTCGAGTTCGGACATCTCGGGGTGGACAGAACCCTAATCAAGCTTAAGACTAACTTTTACTTCCGAAACATGACCACATTGGCCACTGAAATAATTAAGTGTTGCGCGGAATGTCAGAGATATAATCATTTACCTGCTCAAAGCGCCCCTGTCCGGACGTACCCATTGCCACAACGACCGTGGGCAGAGGTCGGGATGGACATCATGGGACCGCTTCCAATCACTAGTTCTGGAAATAAGTATATTCTAACTTCTGTCGATTTCCTCACACGATACTTAGTGATTGTCATGATCCCTGACAGATCATCCGAGACCGTTGCGCGTGCTCTCAGGGAACAATTGTTCGCGCACTATGGCGCCTCGTCACGCTCATATCAGATAATGCTTTGGAATTTGTGAGCGAGGGGATGAGGCACCTTGCAAACATTTCCACGTCAGAAAGATGGACATTACCCCGTACCGAGCAGCCGCTAACGGGACCGTAGAAAATCGAAATTTCTCAATTGCAAAACTGTCGAGAATATATTGCGGAGAGCTCTCTCCGGAATGGGACTGGTTTCTTCCCGAAGTCAAGATTGCCATAAATACCGCGTTTAACAACACCATTGGCGATTATCCGCATCATGTTCCGTTTGGATATGACCGGAAGCATGTAGCCTTGTGGGACGGCCCAGAGCCATTTGAGCCTCGGTATAATTTCGAGGGCTCAGGTGTACGCGAGAGACAGGCCAAAATGGCACACGCATTCGTCAGGAATCGAATGTACAATGAATTGCTCAAATTCCAACAGAAACACAACTTACGTACCAAAGATCGCAAGAAGTTGGTTTTGAACCAGAGGGTCTACGTCAATAACCATCCGAAACCGACAGAATATCCCAAGCTGTCCCCCAGATGGGAAGGACCGTTTGTGATCACTAAAATACATTCACCATACAATTACACCCTACAACACGTCATTATAGACAAAATTCGCAAAGTCCATTCAGACGATATTTTGCCTTGCTACCCTCCTTGGGTGCAGAGACTCCCTCGAGGTTACGAGGAAGACGAGGTCGTGTGACTGGATGAACCGACCGCAGGAGAGGACAGCGAGGAGGAAGGAACAGCGGTTCCCGAATCTCTCGTGGGTCCAGACGCCCCTGTGGGTGTAGATGTACCAAGGGTTGAAGCCATGGATAGGCCTCCATCCTCCGCAAACGAGCAAATAATAACCCGCTCTCAGCGGATACCTGATAACGAACATGTTTCACTCCGTGGAGGAAACCTGTACGGTAGCCAGGCAGTTTACTGCATGTATATATATAACGTTGTTCGTTGACAACTAGCATTAGGATTAAAGTTAAGAATATTATTAAGCTAGTGTTAAGACCAAGACCATTTCCTTCCCTTGTAGGAAATGTTGGTCCCAAACTCATGACACTGCTTCTGCTGATGCGGTTTCCTTACGGAACGCCCATCGCTCCTAGCCCGGGAAGTACCGAGGGAGCAGGTGAAGTGGCGCATGTGCCAGGAAATGGTGTGATCGTTACGACCGGTGGTACGGTAACTTTCGTGCAAGGTCAGCTGGTCGTTCGAGTGGAATATCACACGAAGTCTTTCGTCGCACAATCAGCAGCCAGACTGTTCGAGAGGGCCGTACGATTGGTCGACGCGTTGGGACTGTTATCAATGACTCAGGCCCATCAGAAGGCGGTACTTAATGCGGTCCATGCCATGTCATACCATTTCCGATTGTTGCTGCCACGCGCGGGGCAAGAGGCCCTCCGCCGGTTAAACACACTGTCACTACGTGCGTTGGAACGAGATTGGCAGAGGAAATTGGGTCACGGTAAAGCAAAGATGGCAAGTGCAAGTAAGGGACCAGTAAGGCCGACGATGGAGTCGCATAATATAGCTAGAGAGTCTGACGATCGGTACGCACAGTATGAAGAGACCGAAAATGTAAAGAGAAAAAGACGAGGTTTGCTGAATATCGGCGGCGACCTGTTGAAATCTGTGCTGGGAGTGGCTACGGAAAAGGACATTGAAGATTTGAGGGATCATTTTGCAGATGCAAATCAGGGTGTGATAACTTCCATTCAAAAGATTAACGTAAACTTTCATCATATCCATGCCACCCTTACCAAACTTGTTGATCAGGCCGCAGCGGCAGAGTCCTTACTGGAAAGGTTTCATCAGAGGTTAGGCGAGCTAGACCTTTATGTTACTGTAGCGAACGGCGTCATGAACCTTCGAGAAGGAATACAGTACCTTCTCCTAGTGTCCATGGACGACGAAGATAAGGCTGCCTTGTTGAGATTGGGGCAGTGCCGGAAATACTGGGGTACGAACAGCTGAGGACGCTGGTTGACGAAGGATTAGACCTTTTTAAAGATTACTATTCGTTCCCATACATTTTCACGGAGAAGAACTTTACCAGCGTGCTATCGGTGCTTGAACTATAACCTATGAGGGAGGATGAAACTTATGCTCTGGTCCTGCCTTTCGTTTCGAAACAGAATATGTCCATCTCCACGCTGGCAACCTTCCCAGTGGAGGATCCTGACACAAATTAAACTTACTTTATAAGCAATTTGGCCAAGAATGTGGCCATAACGAGCGACCGTAAGACGTTTGTGGAGGATCTAGATCTGGGGAGGTGTACGCTGAGGGGGGACCTGTATGTATGCTCACCAGTAATACAGCTGAGTGTAGAGGCAAACCCTTCATGTGCAGTAGAGAGTATGATGAATATCTCGCAACTCCATTGTGCGGTGGAGCACATCAACCTTACCCGCGTGCTAACCCGACAGACAGGTTGGATATGTTATTTGTTTATACCCCGACCGGAATGGGCAATGCTGGACTGTCATGATAAAAATTCTGAACCAGAATATGTAACAACACAAGGGTGCGTATGTATTACATGCACCCTGCACGTTGACTGCACCATCATTCACGGTGTCAACGGTGCGTCACGAATTCGTCACTCTGACAAGTAAGAAGCTAGACCCAATTCCCATTCCACGCATCCGGCTGCCAACGTCAGGGCCGATGCCAATGCTAGACAGCACCCTAGGGGAGTTATCTAATGTAAAAGCAAACATCAATAGCTCAGCGGATATCGTTGATGTGCTAACATCCGTTCACACAGAGCGGCAAACATATTGCATTGGGAGCGTGACACTTGTTGCCATCCTGTTGGTGTCAGTTGTGGCCGCCTATGTGGCTCTGAAGTATTGCAGGCGGCGCAGGCGACCGGACATGGCTTTTCCATCAAATTCCCATTCCCTGCAGAGGGCTCCTCCCAGACCGCTACCTGTACCATTCCCGCCCCCGCTGCTCGACCATACTTGTACCCCTTAAATGATTTTGTACCAAGCAAACCTCCAAGGTCCACTCAGATCCCGTTGAAATTTATGTTCACAGATGAATGTTGAATCAGTGTGGATGCAGTGAGCAGCGTCGTACCGGAGACTGGTGAAGGACGCGGAGTGGCTGATCCCACTCCCGCGTTCACGGTTGCTGCTCACCCGCATGTGCAAGTGCAAAACGAAGACAACTGCACGAGCGTGCTGCTTGAGTCACATCCTGTGACGTGTCCCTCTGACGTCGGGACTGACCCTGACCCTGATGGTTACGCCCCACTGACTGAACCCAGCCCGAGCGTGAACAGCTGCACGCAGTCGGGAGGCGAACGCGACGTCGAGTCCGTGGAACCAATCCACACGTTCTAATCAACTAATCAACCCAGCACAAACACTCTGCACTTGTGCCGTAACCAACAGCCCGAGCACAGGTCTGAGGGGGAGGTGTAGTCGGATCCGGCGTGCTGGATGATAGTATTCTCTACCATATTATTCTCTACTATTATACTCTACTATCTACTGTATTATTCTATTAGTCAGACTGCACTCAATGCATTGATCGGTTTTGAGGCGCAGCTGCGACCAAGCGACACCGGCCAGGATGTCGCATCCGCTGCACACGAACCTTCAAACAACTTGTTGTTGTGGAGGAGTGTTAAGGAAAGCCGGACATGACGTCACCGGACGCGCAGACAGCGCGCTGCAGTGGGGAGGAGGTTTCAGAGTGGCCTCAGCCACCGATGCTTTGGGCGTTTAACCATATAGTATTTAGTATGTAAGGTTAAATTGCGTTTCTTTACCCAGTTAGTTGTACTCAGATGTTAAGAGGTTGGCCCTACGCCGTTGCGTTACGTATATCCTTTTGTTCCTTTGTGACCATTTAACTGCGACGTTGTTTAGAAGATGGGGCTAGGATTTCCCGAAACGAGTAGTGGGCGCTTACGTCACGTTGAACTATATAAGACTAAGTTGCCAAAGAGTGGCAGGATTACTGAGAGCTCAGCGATAATGTGAGCATCACCGTTGATCAACTCGTCCACGAAAGCCACCACCACCTCCAACTTAGCCTCTCCGAAATCTCCCATGCCATAGACATCTTCAAGATAGTATTCTTCAACTTCAAGGCGAGTTTGCGCTTCCTCAACTTCAAGTCGAGTCATCGCCCTTCAAGATCGAAGAGTTCGGGATCAAAGGGTCGACGCGACTTCACGACTTCATTGCCATTACTGAAATTCGGAATCACCAATCAAGAAGAAATCACCCAAGGCCTGCGACGAGTAAGGGGCGAGATATCGAGTGACCACCAACGCCAAAGAGCGAGGTCGCAGAGGAGTTCCTTCATTCCAGAGAGCCACGTAGCGCTGCGAAACCAACCCGGTGAGCGTACGAGTGGGCGGCG